>CDMY01000605.1:8309-35266 GCA_001179505.1 Vitrella brassicaformis | reverse complement strand
GGGGGGGGGCGATGTGTGTCTGTGGAGTGACGACAGTTCGACAAAGAAGGCTTTGATTGTCTGTGTTCTACCCACTACGTTGCATTGAACGCCACCAACGTCACATTCCACATCACACAGCACACATGCTTATTGGCCGGTCGATTAGCTTGGGAGTGGGTGCGTGAGTGAGATGAGTGTAGTCTGCCTGAGTGTCTGCCTGAGGGCCTGCCTGAAAGGCTGCCTGATGTGTCCATGGATGGATGGATGGATGGTTGGGTGAGACCATCTTTCCAGGCACTTAGAGAATGGTATAGAGTTTATGAACGTCCGTCTACATAAAGCGTACACACATACAGCGCACACCAGAATTACACGGCAGCTAGTAGTCACGACGTCTATATAACTGTTGTCTGTCACAACGTTCTGTATGCACCAAGCAGAGAGAATAACTGGTCAGTCACCTCTAGTCTGTGCGAGGACACATCCAGACTGCAAGCAGGACCAGACATGTTGCTTGCTATCCAGACATGTGAACACACACGATAGCAAGCACACCACCACTGCTCCATTGTGTCGATTTAGCTGTGAAGGCGCGTTAAGACATGATGGAGCCATCAGTCTTGCATCAAGTGTCATTCAGGCTCGAGTTTGGTCGGACCGTCGCCTGCGTGAGGGCTGCTGATATGCATGCGTGCATGTCCGTCTGCGTGTCCTATTGCTGCCTTCCTATGGCCGTTCGCCTGTGCTGTAAGTCGATTGGGAGGCCTGTGTGTTTGATATGTAGTATCTTTGTGTCTCAAGTCCTTTGTCTGTGGGGGTGTGTGAGG
Organism: Vitrella brassicaformis; assembly: GCA_001179505.1. Classification (NCBI taxonomy): domain Eukaryota; family Vitrellaceae; genus Vitrella; species Vitrella brassicaformis. The sequence continues at coordinate 34,457 of CDMY01000605.1, read as the reverse complement.
GAGTCAACCGTGTGGATATGGCTCAGGCGCACAAATCCAATGTTTCCATGCATGTCTCGCACAGCCTTACATACCTACATCGACTCGTTGACACAGACAGTCAGTCACCGAAAATAGCTGCGCAAAGTCGGGTGTACTTCTCTCGCAGTCTCCCCTATCTCTGGACATGACGGCTGACAACGCTACGCACAGCCAAAGAAAAAATCCGAAGCCACATACAGCCACCTACTCACACAGCGATCTCCTCTGGTTACAAACATTACACAGACATTACACAGAGATGAATTCCTTACTTCACGCGCTTGACAACGGGATAGACAGGGCTGCCGGACAGCGGAGGGGTGTGAATGCTCAGCCGGTACTTGCCCAACTGCTGCGGCTCATAGGTTGTCACAGTCAAGCGATTCTCGCCGGCCTGTGAGACACAATCATAGCTGCACCATTCCTTCTGACGCCATTGGATGCTTTTGCTCACCTTAAAGGTGGTGTCGGTTTGCAGGTAAAAACTCAGTGTGTAAGCGATTTTTCTGAATACGTCTTGTACAACTGCGACGCCGTGAGGCTGTCGAGAGCAGCAGAGACTTCGCTCATCTGTGTTTTCAACGTGTGCGCTTTTTTTGGCCCACATGCTGAGATTCCAGCAGAACGACCGCCTTCACGTCCTCGGGCGTGATCACAGAGTACTGAGGATTCTTGTCGAATGTGGGATGGTTTCTGCACCCGCCTGCGTTCTCTTTGGTCCATTCTCCGTCATGATATTGCGAGATCCACCCTTGAGGTATCACCGGGGGCAGCTCATGCAACGTGGCCTTCACTGTCGAAAAGACACTGAACGTGAAGTTGAAGGCCTCCTGGGTTTGAATACACATATCCGTGGATGAAAGCATGGTCGGTTTTTTGTCTTGCTGTCCTCACCTTGCGTTTGTATTGCCCGACCACGATGGTATACTTGAGGTTGTAGTCTGAAAGCTCTCTCTCTACCGGATCGTCCCTCTTCCTCCAGGGCAAACGGAACTTGTCCAGCTTGATCATCATGTACGTTGCCATACTCAGCTTCGACCATCGTTCGCCATCAATTAATTGCACTCGATCACCCCCCTCGAAGACGTGAGTTGTGATACTGATCTTCTTTTCCTTCTCCTCTTTGACGTGATCCGCAGCGCTGATATGCCGATGCAGCTGCACCCACACCTCCACCTCAGAGAGACACAGATCGTCTTTTGTCGGCTTCAGCTCCAGAACGAATTGCGGACTGAAGGCGGACACTCTGCGAGCACTGCTGACGAATGCGGCTTGGCCTGTAGGATCGAAGCTGCATACACAATTTGACGGACAACGGATAATCTACCATCCAGAATCATAAGCTCTATGGGCACCATGAGTGAACATCGACTCGATGCGGGAAGATTGAGGGGTCATACGCCAAAGAAATCCCATCGAAGTGCGTTGATATGTCCTTCCATTCCATCCAAAAACATCCATCGTCGTTCTGATGCTGCACACACACACACACACACGCACAGAGGTCGACACATGTGCCTCCGTAGAGGTCGGCTTGCAATTTGCTGGATGCCGATGTGGCTCCACCACCTTCTGCGGGTCGTATTGTAGCTCGTCCTTCATTCTGTGGGTCCAAGAGAGTCTATCGGATGGCGAGAATTTGCCCTTCCAGCGAGTTTGTCGATGTGGATTGCGGATGAACATGAGCTTGTTGCCGTCGACTTCAGCTGCTTCGAGCACGGAGTACGCGTGCTGTGAGAGGAGTCCTGAGCGCAAGATACACGAATATTTCATGTTGAAATACAGGTAGTAATCAAGGGCTGGTAGAAGCCTCACCTGTGTTCCCAATGGCGCTTTCTACCTGCCGATCTGAAGAGGCTGGGGTGGCCAGACATGCGACAGCTTTGCGGTCACGGAGAAGCTGAAGGATGTCGCTCCAGAGTTGGTCAATGCTTCTTCTCATGTTCTTCTGCAGCTTGTCAAAGTCGATGCACTCAGCAATCCACCCCGAGAGGAGATAAAGGTTGTCAGGCGCGAAGCTCCCGTCGATCGACGCATAGCCGCCCATCGTCTACACAACGATGGACATCAGAGCAATGCACACGTGTCCTGTGTGAGTGGAAAGGGCGCGGACCTTTGCATATGCCTGTATTTCAAAAAGAAAGGCATGCGGACAAAGCGTGCTTTTGCAAATGCTCTTGTTGTGCCTTTTCATATGCCTTACCTTCTCGAACAATGTCGGCCACAGCTCCTTGGGCACAGCAGAAGTCGCCGTCATTCGCTCGTACTCCCTCTTGGTGAGAGTCGGGATGGTATCATCAAGGATTACCTTCCTCGGACCACCATTGAAGAAGAGCTTCCACACGTACTTGCCTTCTGGACTGAGAACGGGCTTTGGACTGTCCGGTCTCTCTTTCGGGTAGATACTTGCTTCACGAGAGGCAAACGGCCTTTTTCTTCGCAATTGGCCAGCGCAACCAGAGAGCTCAGGAATGCACAGTCTCCAACATACCCCTGCTGGACACTGTCCGCCGACAAGCGATCGGTCGCGACCATGGCATTGCTGACAATCTCGGGCAGGCGCCTCCACATGTCGAAGCCAGGCTAGAACTTTCTGCTTTGAGTCTTGGACAGAGAGAAGTCTCCTTCATTGCCGTCCCACCCGATATCAACGAAGGCCTCATTATCGCTGTGGCTGCGGACGATCAAGTCAGGATCGTTCTCCTCCCAAAGAGGGAATGAGTGACCTCCAATGCTGTTGCCTTCATCCAGAATATCTTGTTGGCTTTTCCGCCTGCGAAGCCAACTGGGAATGGTGATCGATCCCTCTTGCTCAACGGGAGACACTGGAGCAGCCCGAAGAACAGCTTCCAGCTCGGCGATCCGCCTCCTTGTCTCCTCGTTGGCTGCCAGCGCAGGACGCCCCGCGAGTATCTTTCTCACGTACTGGTCGTCTAGACCAGCTGCACGACCGATCCTCCGAATAAAGTTGCCCTCACCCAAGGGAATGGCCACGGAGTCGTAGGTGCCGTAGCCGCCCTGCTTGCTGGAAATCGGCCCTTCCGGCAAAGGCGCCTCAGAATGAGCCCAAGGGGACAGCAAACGAAGCATGTCAGGGTCGAAGCGCGTCCATGCCAGATCGAGAGGAGTGCGGCCTCTCTGAGCCAAAACAACAAAGTTGAAAGATCCTCTTTCGCTTTTACTATCATTGCTACGTCGTGTACCTCATCTGCGATGAAAAGAGCCTCTCCTTTGAATCTCTTCAAGAGCTCCTCTACCAAAAGCACATCTTCGTTCACCACAGCCAAGTGAAACGCAGTCTGACCGTCCTGGCGCACACACAAATAGCACAAACACGTATGTCCAGCACTGTGAGACATGCTGAGACAAAATACCTTTCGCTGTTGCTTCACTCGGCCTTCAGAGGCGAGAAGAAGGATGACGTCATCATCAATGCAGTCGTGAAGAAGAGCGAGATGAAGTGGCAAATCGCCGTCCTGAGACCGCAGCGGATGCAGAATTCCTCGATTAGTGGATGACTTTGATCGCTTACTTTGTCTTTGATGTCCAACAATTCCGGACAACCCTCCGCTGCTGCTGCATTTGCAAGGAGGCGTATGCATTCACTCTTGCCGCATGCGGCAGCCACAGACAGAGCCGTCTGCGAAGCCTGAAGGAGACACAATGAATAGGCATCTTTCACTCCCAAAAGTGGGTGTCTCCTTACGCTGTCTCGCAGGAGCAACGCCTCTTTGTCGGCATGCTTCAGCATTTCTTTAAGAGCTGAGGGATTACCAAACGCCGCTCCCTCATGAAGCGGAGTGCGTTTCTGCAGGAGACATCATCACTGTATCTGCAGAGTGGCCGGGTGAGTGTGTGCCCACCTTGATGGTGTTCTGGCTTTTCATGCCGTCCTTCGCAGCTAGCAAACGGACCATCTCCTCATTCCCATTTGAGGCAGCAAAGTGCAGTGAGGAATTGTCATCCTGCCGGCAGTGCATCTCTATTTGTCGCCCCCTTCATCCTCTAGGTCCTACCTTGTCTCGCGCTGTGATAACGTGCATGCCCCTGTTTTCACGACAAAACTTGGCCATCCGCTCCACAACGGCAGCCTCATGGCCGTGAGCAGCCATCGCCAATACATTACGACCGTGCTGCGAGAACAAGGGATAAGCAGAACCAACACAGCGCAGATATACCTTCGCCTCTCACCTGGTCGGCGTTCTCTAGACAGGCCAGAGATGGCGGCCGTGCCGCCACGACGACATCAAGCATCGCATGGACATGCATCCATCTGCCCTTAGCCACTCCATACTGCAAGGGCGTCATCTCGAGAAAGCCCTTATAGTTGATGCTGTCCGGTCTCGACAGAAGCCGAGTGATGTCAATGAAATCGCCATGGATTGAAAGGTGAAGAGCGGTGCTGCCATCCTGACACACAAGAACGATGCAACAGACACAAATAGACATTTCGTGACCTACCCTGTTTGTGGCCAAGAGGAGCTCTCTCGACAGCTTCGAAGCCTCAACAATGCTCGGCACGATTGCCGGCCGACCAATGGTAGCAGCCAAGTGTAGAACCGTCTGCTCTCTCTGCATCACACGATGACATTGCCCTTGGTGAGCTCTGATGAAGGATTTGGCTGACTGACGTTGTCTTGCAGTGCCAAAGTGGACGAATCGGCGGCGCTAACGAGGAGCTTGGTGACTGCGGCATTGCCGACCTGGGCCGCTGCATGAAGCGGCGTTTTGAGCACCTGACAATCAACACACACTTTGCAAGACGCCTCTGACTCACTGAGAGGACACAAGCGCTCACATTGTCCTGTCTTGAGATGTGGTGACTCAGCCCAATCGACAGAAGTGCTGCGACGACGTCCGCCTTGTCCATCCGCACAGCCCAATGCAAAACGCTCCGATTCCCCTGCAGACAACAGCAGCTCGAATGAGTTTTCAGGGAGGTGCGTGCTGCCGGCGTACATGGCTGCCTCATCCAAGATCCTTCGTGCTGCGAATCGCTGATCTGACTCGGACGTCTCAGACTGGTCGAGGCTCTCCACCAGCTGAGACGCGAGGGATTGGGGTGCGCCTCCCTCCTCGTGGAGCTCCAGCACGAATGCCAGCACTGCGGCGACAGCCGCTTTCCCGCCTTTGTCGGTCATTTAATTTGCCGCTCCCCCAGAACCTCGTTGGGGGCCTGTGGGGGAGAGCCGCCACCACTCCACTTACTGGCACGCCCGTTATAGACGAACGGCGGCATCCAACGGGCGGAGGATGGAGTGCCAGTGGGAGCAAATTCAGACCAGCGGCGACGTCTACTTGCCCCGCTCGGGGCATGCCGTGGTCCTCTATGAGGACGTTTTGTACCTGTTCGGCGGCACCGACAAGACGGCACGCCAAAATGATCTCTACGCCTTCAATATCGGTGAAGTCGCTGAGAGGAAAGCATGACTCTCTCTCTCTCACGTTCTCTCTCTCTCTCTCTCTCTCTCTGTGTGTGTGTGTTTGTGTGTGTGTGTGTGTGTGTGTTGCCATTCCTTCACCTGGGCAGAGAACAGTCTGTGGCAGTTGGTGGCGGACGACTCCGGCCCCTCCCGCCCGCCCAATGCCCGGTCCAACTGTCAGGGCATCGCATACGAGGGCAAGCTGTACTTCTTCGGCGGGTTTACCGGGAAGGGCGGCGAGTACTTCAACGACGTGCACGAGTTTGACATCGCCCGCTGCCGATGGGCGCCCATCAAGCCCATCGGGGAGCCGCCCGCCCACCGCAGTGACCACAGCATGGTGCTCTACGGCACCACTGCCTACATCTTCGGTGGGTTTGATGGCTCCAACCGGTTGAACGATGTGGGTGTGCTGAGCCTAGCGGGCGAGAGCAAGAGGTGGCTGGCGAACGGGTCAGCGCAGAACCCGCCTGAAAACCGATTCGGGCACACGGCCGTCGTCTACGAGAATGGCATGTAAGCTTAGTAGTGTGTGTGTGTGTGTGTGTGTGTGTGGGCGGGGGTGGGTGGGTGGAAAGAGTGGTGTGCCATTGTATTTGTTCGTATGTGTGTGTGTGTGATGGGTGTGTGTGCAGGTATGTATTTGGCGGTTGGAACGGGCAGAACACGTTATCGGATTTGTATGAGTATGTGTTTGGCACCAACGAGTGGATCAAGGTGGAGCCCAGGGGAAGCGCACCCAAATCCAGATACAGGCACCCACCCACCCACCCACCCACCACACCACACCACAACATACCCCAGAAACCATCGTGTATCTGTGTGTGGTGCGCATGTGTGCCGTGCAGGCATTCTGCTGTGATCGGTGGGACCAAGATGTTCGTCTTCGGCGGCGTCGACGAGACACATACGCGATACGCCGGCACGAACCCAGCCAAACACCACACATGCAAACACGCACACCACACCACACCACACAACACATGTTGCTTTGTTGTGTCTTCTTTCCCTCTCTACCTACCTGCTCCACACAGATATCCACGTGTTCGACTGCCAGGCGCGCACCTGGACGCAGTTGGAGACGCACGGCGACGTGCCGTCTGGCCGCACGTGGCACCGGGCCGTCATGCACCGGGGGTACATGCACATCCTCGGCGGCTTCGACGGCGACCAGCGGCAGAACGACATGTATCGTATCAAGGTCCTCAGTGCAGAGCAGGAGCGCATCGAGGAGCAGAGGATCAACTTGGCCAGGAGCAAGCTAGCCAGGAGCATCCTGTCGCCCACTGGCGCCGCTGCGAAAGGTACGAACATGTCGACAAAACACACACAGACGAGGGAGGAGGCGGTGTGCTTGTGCTCATGTTGCGTGTCGTGTGAATGTGTTGTGGGATATGTGGTGTAGGCGCGACGACTAGTTTCAGTATGGATGACCAGGTCTTAAACTACATCAAGGCAGATGAGCTCGAAGTGTCCGGGTTTGGCGGTGTTCTCGGTATGCGACGCAGGAGTCGGTGGCGTACTTGACAGATGGCTTCGTGTATGTCTCTGGTCAAACAGGCTCGGGTGGAAGAGGGACTGTGTTTAAGGCCAGGTGGAAACCTAAGGGCTTGTCTGTGGCAGCCAAGATGCTGGTGAGTGCTTGTGGAGGACCTGTGGGGCGAGAACTCACACAGCGTGCACAATGGGTCGTATGTGCAGACGAATCATCGATGAAGGAAGCGCAGAAGGAAGTTTTGCTACTCAGTCACGTTCTCCGCGCCAAGCATCCTCGTTTGATCAAGCTCCATGGGCTGGCTGAGCAGGACGGGAAGCCAATAATCGTCACAGGTACGCACTGTAGAAATGCGCAGGTTCGGTAATGCCCCTTTCTCTCTGCCCTTGTATCTGTCAGAGCTGTGTACCGGTGGCCCCGTGCACAAGTACATCGAACGGCTGGCTAAAGACGGGCGTCTTGACGACAGCATCCGCCAGAAACTGGCCGTGCAGGTATATCGCAACGGCACAATCATACTCAGTTGAGATTACAGTGCAAGGAGTCTCGGCGCCCTGTCTGTGGTCAGATTTGCGAGGGCATTGTTGCCCTTCACGCACACAAGGTCATCCATCGCGACCTCAAACCAAGCAACATACTCGTAAGCCACGCGACTTGTCTTCAGCCGTGAGCTTTGGCCACCACTCGGTCCTGCTGTCTCTTTACTCAGGTCGATGCCGGAGGTAGCATCAAGGTAAAGTGAACAGACAGGCCCCGGTACTAGCAATCTTTACAAGTTACTCTCAGATCACCAACTTTGGCCTCGCGAGAATCCTGCTGAGCACGAGCAAATCGGTCACTCACGGTGAGAGCAGGAGAGATATTGCGGGCACATAGAAACAAATCTATGTGTGCTTTCACAGGCCTAGGAAGACATGGCTTCATGGCACCCGAGACCTATGACAGGAGTGAGGCGCCGTACCTGACCATTTGTCCTCGTATTCTTTCTGATCGGCCTTTGCAGACAACCCAATATCATTTGCAGCCGACATATGGGCGCTGGCATGCGTTTTGGTGGAGATACTTGGCGGTAAGCTGCTGTCTTGCTGCTCACCGCGTCCTTTCGCGCCTTCGTTCTACAGGAAAGAGGCCGTTTGCTGAGTTGGGGTCGCTGAGTCCGGAGGCAGCTCATACGGAGGCGATGAGATTGCATGGTCAAGGAGTCAAGGTATGCATGTACCCATGTACATATTCGATCAGCGTTTCTCTTGCATGTGACAGCCTGAGGTTCCCACTGGCAAGCTGTTCCCTCCACACGTGCGACAGATCATTCTGGTACTTGCAGAGGCCTCAAGAAGACTCCTGCGCTGATCGAAATGTGCTCGTGCCTCAGATGTGCTTCGAGAAAGACCCCAACAGGCGACCGACGGCCCAGCAGGTTGACACTTGATGCGCAGGAAAGATGTCGGCCTTTGTCACCTATGTCGCATTTGTGTCATTTGCTATAGGTTCTCGTCGCCCTGACAGGCGCATCCCGACCAGTCACACCAAATCCCCCTCCTACGGCACCCCAGGACGCGAGTACGAGAAGGCAGACACACACACACACGCAATGAAATGAAATGGGTCGATTGTCTATTGCAGACACGATCACATTGCCGAGAAAGCCGCTGTCGCCATCGGCACCGAATTCTCCCTCCGATGGTCGGCTATCGCCTGCAGACATTCTCGAACTGTAACTCATCTCCGGACGCGACGGACAGAGAAAGAAAGGACTCCTGGAGTTCGCCAACGAGATCGAGCGATGCACATCTTGTGCATCTGTGTTATATTCTCTTCTGGTCAGCGGTTGGATCAAGATTGCAGAGGGAGGGAGGGAGGAAGGGAGGGAGGGAGGGAAGGAGGGAGGAAGGGAAGGTGGCCATCTGTTGCTCCTAGTGTCCCGTGGTATACACGCGCGGATGTCCGTCTGGCTGTCTTGTCTGTCTCTGTCTGTGAACGTTTGTCTGTGCTGTAAGTCAATCGGGAGGTCTGTGTCTCAATCAGTCTGTGTGAGAGTGTGTGGGGGGCGAGGGAGAAGGGGTCAACTTTGCTACTAGGTCAGGTCGGTACACATATTGGTCATCCTGTTGGAGGTGTCGGTGGTTCAAGCACAAGTCCTAGCCCTTGAAAGAATGGGTGTCTTGGTGGGGTGGTGACAGCTTGACCAAGAAGGCCTTGACTATCTCGGTCCTTACTACCGTATTGCATTGCACGTCGAGAATCGGACGCTTTTGCGAGTGAGTGGGCATACATGCAGAATGGCATTGAAGGCGATCAATTGAGTCCCATCCATGCATGGCCGTACTGTACGTTGGCAGGCAGACATATGGAATGCATATGCACAGCGACAACTCATAAATTTGTCCGCCCCTCCTTCCCCACACTCACACATCGCCGTCAGTCAGAGCAACCTCTGACAGCCATACCAACCATCCAAACAACCAACCAACCAACCAACCAAAACCAATGTAGCCGTCTCACCCACTGCACCCATCGATCCGTCCCTCCCTTCTTGCCTTTTCCCTCTCTACTCAGATAACATACATGCGTTCGTACATCATGCGCAACACTCACTGCCTGCATGGTCAATGAATGCACCACCCACCATCCACCCACCCATTCATTGTCTGCCCACCGACCGGCTCATTGTCTTTTCAGCTCTTGACAAATTAGTATCGTGACGCCAAACAAACAAACAAACACCCTCCCCTCCCCCCCTCCCCCCTCCCTCTACTTAAGCGCCGAGTCGTTTGAGAATGGCGATGATCTGTCCGAAGTCGGGTCTGAGCTGCGGCTGGTGCTGCCAGCAGCTCTTCATCAGGAAGTCGAGCTGCGGGGGCATGTCAGGCGGAATTAAACCGAGGTTGGGGCGCACACCGTTGTTGCAGATCATCATACCTACAGACACACACACACACACAGGTGGCGTGTTGTGTGTTGTGGGGCAGGGAGGTGTTCTCACCAACAGATACGGGGTTGAGGTGCTCGTACTCTTGGAAAGGCGGCGTGCGCGTGGCGAGCTCATACAGACACACACCGAATGAGTACACATCAACCTACACACAGACAGACACCCATTGAGACAGACACTCCTCCAGACATGCATGAACGCCCCTTCTGTGTTCACCGACTTTTTCGTCATAGTGCGGCATGCCTGCGAGGACCTCGGGCGCCATCCAGCTGACCGTCCCCGCCCAGCCGGTCATCCGACGCTCGCCGCCGCCCTGCAGACGCTTCAACGTACTCATACCGAAGTCTGATCGACCGCAGAAACAACGAGACTGCATGTGATGCCTCTGTTTGGTCGAAAGCGGGCAGCGTACCTGACACTTTTGCCTGTGGGGTGTCGTAGGGAGATCGGAGTGGGTCGGCCAACAGCACGTTCAGGCTGCATTTATACGACAAGGAGGGCATGGCAGGGAGTGCGTCAGTGGCACACTCGCATCTCGGCGTGTTTTCCTGTGTGTGTACCTACCTTTTGAGGTCTCTGTGTATGATGGGCGGTTTGTGTGTGTGCAGGAACATCATGGCCTTGGCTATGTCCATTGCGATCTTGAGCCGCTGCGGCCACGACAGGACTATGTGCCGGTGTTGGTGAAGCAACTCAAACAAATTGCCTGCACGCAGCAAACCGATCACACACAAGACGGCATATGAACGACATTCGTCTCTCTCCGTCTCTCTCCCTCTCCCTCCGCTATGTACCTCCTCTACAGAACTCGGTAATGACACACAGAGGCCGAGACGCCGTCGTCGCGCCCATAAACAGCACCTGTACTCATCAACGCATCACACACCGGCTGTCTCTCTCCCTCTCCCTCTCCCTCTCCCTCTGTCGTGTTGCGTGTGTGTGTGTGTGTGTGTGGAAGGATACCCACCAGGTTTGGGTGTCGTATCTTGAGCATGACCTCCATCTCCCTGGTGAAGTTGTCGCGGGCCGTCTCGTCCTCACTGCCGTCGGGCAGGATGAACCCGTCCGACAGCTGCTTGACCGCCACATCCGTACCGCGCAACGTGCCGCGCCACACCTGACACATCCACCATCCACCACACAAAGGAAAGAAAGGTCATACAGGGTGTGTGCCTGTTCGGTGCAAGCATCGATTCTTCATGAGTGTACCTGTGCGGTAGCGCCGCTGCCAATGAGTTTCTCGAAGATGAGGTCGCTCCTGGCCACCTCCAGCTCCTCAGGCACCTTCACACGCATACCTCTGCCAGAACCAGAACCCTCTACAACACCACCACCACCTCCAGCCCCACCATCAGCAGCAGCCGCTGCTGCAGCTGCCGATGCAGCCGCCATATGCCCATGACCTTGCCCATGGCCATGGCCATGGCCGTGGGCATGTGCATGCTGCTGGTGCTGCTGATGCTGCTGACCGCCGTGTACAATCGCGTGTGCGTGTGGGTGCGGGTGTGCATGGACGGCCGGCGAATGCACCGCCGCTGCCGCTGCCGCTGCCGGTGATGCTGCTGCCGCTACATGAACGACTGGCGCGTGCACATGCGCGACGGCATTGTGGGCGCGGGGAGGGGACATCTGGTGGTAGCCATAGGCGGGGGAGTGGGGGTGTGGGGGCGGGGCCGCTACCGCTGCGATGTGCGCGTGGTGGTGGTGGTAGGCGTGATGGTGGGGCAGGTAGGGCATCTGGGCGACGACCATATGGTGGGCGGGGCGGGCAACAGCAGCTATAGAGGGAGGGGAGGGGCCCAGCACAGGGGTCGGCGGGGCGCGGTAAGAGCTCTCCTCACCGAACGACCGGCCACCCACACCCACACCCCCCAGCCCATCCCGCTTCTCCGCGCCCTGGCGGTCAACCTGGCTCGCACCCGGCTTGTTCACCGGGGTCCTGTCGTCATTGTCTTGCAGCTGAATCAGGTCGGGCAGCGAGTCGGCTCCAGGCATCTCTGCTCCACTGCCGGGGGCCGACGGGAGTGGGGGGAGGGAGGGGGAGAGGAAGGGCGACACGGGGGCGGAACCAGATGCGGCGGCCTGGTCGAGCGGCTTCTGCTGGGGGGGCGGGGTCAGCCAGTCCACCTGGGAAGCCGCCAGTGGTGCGCTGCCAGGCGGCTTGTCCGGTTCCCTCTCCCGCCTATGGCCATGAGAATGCCCATGCGAATGCCGGTCGTCCATCAGGCTCACAGAGAAGTCTGGGTGCATCCCATCGACAAAACCCTCCCCACTTGGCTCGCGCCGGTGATGGTACTGCTTGCCGGTCAGCATGGCGTTCTCGTCGAGGTTGATAGGGATGGTCCGGCCGCTGTGTCCCGACAGCATCTGAATCTGCGGCACTCCGGCGAGATGCGTGTGGGCGTGCGGACCGTCACATGGCGCGACGAATGGCGAGAGAGGGGGCGTGGTCGGCGCCAGAGCGGTCGCGAGGTCGAAATCATGGTCAGCGGGCTGCTCGGGGGGCGGCAGGGCCACTGCCACTGGCGTAGCACTGGCATGGGCATCACCACGAGCATTTCCATCAGGCGAGGGATTGCTCTGAGTGGCCGGGGGGAACTCGACTGGCCGCGCGTCATCGTTCTCGTCCTCAATCGCCGCTCCAGTGACGTGTGTGCGGCCATTGTTGTTGCGGACTTTGCAGAGTGGGAAGGGGAATGGGAGGCAGAAGGGGACCGCGGCGGGCCTGGCCTTCCTGATGCGTGGCTGAGAGACAATCGTGCTCATGACTGGGAAGGGTGTGAGCTGCTCGGCAGCCTATTGAACGGGTCTTCAGCGACTTGAATGAGCCCAGCGGCAAAGAAGAACTCGGCTAGAGCAGCTGATCGCAGGATCATCACCAGTGTCCTCATCAAAGGCTTCTCAATCGCCTCTGTCGCCTAGTCTGTCCCTTTCCCCTTCTCTCATGCGAGCTCAACTGCGAGCTCTGCAATTTCTTCCCCTTCGGCTCTCCCTCTGGCGCCACTGAGCTCGTCCACGTGACGGGCGTGACTGATCTTTCGTTGCTCTGACTCGACTCAAATTGCTGTCTTTCAGCTTCTCCTCGTTGACTTGATGGAGTCTGCGTGATGATGATGATGCGGGCGCTCGGCAACCACCCCTGCCGCTATGCGCAGGCCGCGGGCAGCCCGTGCAGCCATTACCTTGCTGTGAGTCAGTGTGTGAGGGCTCTGAGGGCGCTGCGGATGTCCAAGGCGGAGAGGGCGGATGCTGGCGCTTTCAGGTGTGCAGGGGGCATGCAACACGGAAGCAGCGAGGTGCATTCATTCGACGTGTGTCGCTGTGTGGGCCTTTCTGTGTGTGTGCAGGAAGAACCTGATGTATGACTGCTCAAGGGTGCACGGTGGGTGGACAGACAGACAAGACAGACAGACCAGACAGACCAGACAGACCAGACAGACAGACAGAGAGTCAGCTGCCCTCACTCACTGCATATAGGGGTGTAGTGTGTTGTGTGCCGTGGGTGTGTGGATGCAGGCAATCGCTATGACTACTCCAAAGTCAACTACGCAAGTAAGAACAGACGCACGGACGGAAAGGCCCGCCGCATCTCTATTGTCCCATGTGTGTGTGTGTGTGTGTGTGTGTGTGTCATCCGTCCTTCACTCAGGTGGCAACGACTACCTGACGATTGTGTGCCCGCAGCACGGGGAATTCACCCTCACCATCAACGAACACCTCAAGGCACGCACACGCACAACCACACAGAGAAAGAGAGAGAAGGACACACACCTACACACATACACCCGTGATCTCTTTCTGGTGCAGAAGCGTCAGGGGTGCCCAAGGTGTGAGGACAAGCTGCGGTACTCAGTCTACCGCAGGCGGCCACCATCCACCACACACCAGGGTGGCAGCAGCGATCGGCCCTCTGGTGGTGGTGAGAGTGACGTGTTCGGCGGTCTGGCTTTGGCGGCGTCCAGCCTTGCGAGGCGCAACGCGTCGAGGCGGCAGGTGGCGAGGGCAGAGGGAGCGTTCAAACAGGTGGCAGTGCATGGTGGGCTTGGATTGTGTGAACAGCTGTCAGTCAGGGATGTGTGTGCTGTGCTGCCTGGCCTGTGTGTTTGATTGAAGGCTGGCAAAGCCTTCGTTGAGGACGCTGAGAGGATACACAGGGGAAGGTCAGCAATCGGACCAATGCAGTGAAGGCCCCTGCCCCCATCCATCCATGTGTTTGGTCGTCACACCGTGTCTGTCGTGCCTGTTGGCGTGTGTCACGTGCCATGTCGGTCGATCAGGTATGGCTATGACAGCGTCGAGTACCTCGGCCCAGACAAGCCGGTCACGATTCGCTGCCCCACTCACGGCAACTTCTCGCTCACTCCCACACAACACATCACACAAGTAAGTAACCACACACATTCACATTTGCGTGACAGAAAGGCATCAACACACGTGTGTGTGTCAATGTCCGTTTGTGTGCAGCGGCGTGGGTGCCCCGAGTGCGCTGCGTCTCGTCCGTCGCTCGTTGTGCGGGCCGTCAGGGAGAGCGCGCAGCTACAGCAGGCCGACGAGGGCACAGGTCTCAACCAGAAGGCTCTGGCCAGCGCCGCGTCATGAAATTGTTGATGAACGGGTGCATGCCGGATGAAGTTTTCGGTGATGTGATGGCGTGATATGATTTGGGACGTCGAACAGACTCTCTCTGTGCGTGCGAGAAGACGCCCGTTGATGAATCCACTCTGTCGGCGTTCTCCACAATTGAGCCATCGCGAGCTTGCACCCGTCGCCACCTCCCATCTTTCCCTCTGAGTCTATTTTGGTTGTTTCAGCTCAAGAACAGGCATAGCAATGGCCAGCAGCTCTTCCTCTGCGGCCTTCCCCCCACCCACCAATGGCAATCAGCAGAGCGGCCTCTCTCCTCAACAGTACGTCGAGGAGTCGAGGCAGTTCGTGCAGTCGGTCATGTCGCACAGCTCCGGGAAGGGACGGCTCTCGCATCGCACACAGGGGGAGGTCTTCGAAATCTTCCAGCGGCTCTTGTCGAGCGAGAAGTTCTCGATGCTACTCACCGACAACTTCTACTGGGGCAGGTTTTTGGTAGGTATGCCACACCACAGCCTCACAGAGAGAGAGAGAGAGAGAGAGAGAGACGCAGGCAGACATGAAGCGTCGTTGTCGTGTCTGCAGGTGGTGAAGCAGCGCTTCCTTAATGGTGTGGAGTGCGGTCCTAATTTGGACAAGCAGGGCATCGTGTCGCTGACGGCGGAGAAAGTGCAGGTGGGTGTGTGTGTGGGAATTGGACACTGTGTGTAGAGGGGAGGGACGGCGGCACATGACGTGTTGTGTTGTGTTGTGTTGTTGGCACCTTGTTGAGAACAGGAGTACTTTGGCCCGTCGACGCGCCACCATCTGCCCACTTTGCGGGACCTCGAGGGCTTCTTCCACGAGTGAGCTGAGCAAACGAGCGCACACACGCACGTGTACACGCATCCAGGAGGTCTGAAGATGGTGCTTCCAACCAACTTGTTGTGTGCATACCAGGTACGATCAGTTGTGTGCGATTTGCGGCATTAACCCCACCGGCGCTGAGGTCACACGCACACACAGCCATCCCTCTGTTCGTGCACCTCACCGCTGCCCCTGTGTGTGTGTGTGTGTGTGCGTTGTCTGGTTGCAGCTAGAGTTGAAGGTGCCCGCCCCCCCATCGTACGGCCTGTACGGCATCAGCGCATTCCTCCCGCCATCAGGGAACCTCAAGCGACGAGACCCCCAGGATCACACCCAGGGCATGGCCTGCGGACGCGGTGGCGGTGGCGGTGAGAGGGAGGATGACGGTCAGATGTCGTCCTGGAGCCCCTCGTCGTCGCGCCGCATCACACCCTTGTGCCCATCGCCTGACGGTGAGAGGGGGGAAGGAGAGCGGTGGGTTTCTGTTTGTTTCATGCATCCATCGTAGTGTGTGTCGTCCATCTGTCAGGGGGCATGCGCGCCGAGCGTGTGGATGAGAGCCGCAAGGACGTCCGCGAGCGGAACAAGTGACCCCCCCCCACACACACGTTTGCTGTGTTGCCTAATTGGCGTGTGTCATCCGTATGTCCATCCATGTGTTTGTGCGTCAGGTTGTTGGCCCGCCACAGGCAGGGCAGGAAGCGGGCGGGTGAGCTGGACCTGGAGCAACTGGGCAGCGCCTTCGTGTCGCAAGACGGAGAGGGTCAGTTAACAATCATGACCGATCTCCCCACCACACACAACACACTGCATACCAAAGCCGAATGCTCTGTGTTCTGTGTCTGTCCATCTCCCCTCAGATGGCCGTTTCGTCCGTCGTTCGAAGCGTTCCCGCAAGCCCAACTCATCGCTGTCGATGGATCTGGGCATTGACATGGACACGGACAAGATAATGGCGCCTCCCCCCGTCCCCCTCTTCCCTCCCTCACCCCCCAAGCACCACCACCACAGCAGCCACAGCAGCAAGAAGTCGCCCAAGAAGCCCATGGCAGCCGCTGCTGCCTCTGCTGCGGCAGCTGCCTCTGCTCCGGCGAACATGGCGGGCCGCCGCCTGGATGAGGGCATGGAGGGCTGGGAGGGGGAGGAGGGCGATAGGTGAGCACGAACACTGAATGCGTGACGATCGAGCCATCGCGGTCAACTATGGCATGTGTGTGTCTTGGTGTGTGTGTGATGTGGCTCAGGGCGGGTGCGCCGTCGTCCCCTGCGTCTGCTTCCCCTGCTGCGGCTGCCGCTGCTGCGTCTAGCGGTAGTGGGGCTGCTGCGGCTGCCGCTGCAGGTGCGTCGGGCACGGAGTCGGGGTCACCCGAAGATGACCAGGAGATGCACAGCGGGTGAATGGACAACACACACACACCACACACCTTAGACACCCATTCACACGTTGTGTCTTCATTGTGTATGTATGTGTGTGTAGCGAGGGCCCGTCACTCTTCGGACGGCTGACCGGCATGCTCCCGTGGTTTGGACGCCACAACTAGACACACACACACACACGCACACGTATCCCAGCCAAGTTTCTTGAAGGGAGATGCACCTCCTGGACCAGTCGCGGACTCCGCAAGGGAAGTTTCCCCTCTCCTTGCCACGCGTTTTTTCGGACTCTTGTGTTTTTTTCTGACTCCACTCACACACACACACACATATACACACACACAATTGCACACACACATGCATGTGTGTGTGGCACAGAAGTGGTTGCTTGGGTGATTGTCCCCGGCGTTCTCTTGTGTCTTTTCTATTGTTGTGTGTTGAGTGGCGGGCATGCTGCATGCTGCACGTTGCTGTCTTCCACCATGGAAGGATCAAGATCGGTGGGCGGGCGATTTGGCCGGGCAGGGGGCATTGACTATTGGTTCGGTTCGACCCGATTGTCCCCCGTCTTTTCTCTTTTCTCTCTCTCCTCTCGTGTGTGAGCGAATGAGTGACGGCGTTTTGGTGACCTGACTGACCGGGATGGGATGTGTGGACGGTGAGGTGAGCTCGAGTGTGGGTGTGTGCCATGATGTGGCATTCGAGAAACGAGAACCTTCCCTCTCTCAAATGCTTTCGTGACTCACACACACTCGTGCTCACCCGTTTCGTCTGATTGGTTGGTATTGGTTGATGGATGAATGGATGGATGGAGGGATTACAGAGCGAATGGCAATTGCATGCGATCATCGCATTTTGTGGCCGGCTGACCGACAATCCAGTCCACCGTATCTGTGTGTGTATGTGGCAAGCAGTCTCCTTTCCACGGACACATTGCACACACAGCCCGCGCGCCAACGGGAATGTTCTCAATAAGAGTATTCTCGTTCAGGCGTGGCCTGGGTGGTCTGCGAGTGTGTCCATGAAATGAGACTCCCCTTGCCCCGACCGACTGTATTGGATATTGCACCATCTCTGTTGGTACATACTTCCAGACAGATGCAGACCTGCATTTCTTATGACAGTGGATGGGTGCGTGGCATTTTGTACTACGTGACGGACAGACCACTCCATATCCGTTTCCACATCATCAAAGCATGTATTCCTTTTGGTGGATTGAACGAAACCGAGACGACGGAGCGAGCAACTGTGTCGCATTCATTTTGTGGCGCGTTTCTTGTGCCTGGCTATCTGTCTGTGTGTGTGCCTGTTCTGTGAAGCAGCCTCCTTCTCTCGGACACATGACGTCATCTCTCCACTCCACAACGGGAATATTCACAAGACGAGTATTCCCGTTTAGGTGTGGGTGGTCTGCGAGTGTGTCCATGAGATGAGACTCGCTTTGCCCCGACCGACTGTATTTGATATTGATTGCACCATCCCCTACACTCACACACACATGCAGGCCTGCATTTGCTGTGAGGACCGAGTCTGGTGTGGGTGTGTGGCTGGGTGGGTGGATCAATGAATGGTGGGTGGGTGGCATTTTGTACAATGAATCTCTTGATGATGGGATGGGTTGAACGAGGGAGACCGAGACGCCTGACCAAGCCAAGCAACAAATGTGGTGGTTAATCGATGATCGATGATCCATCCATGCCGTTCATTCCCTGTCCATGGCAATCCAGGCAAGAAGAAAGATGCGAAGGAAGAAGCATTAGTTAGAGTACATTGCAGCCATCCATCCACACACGTGCACACCTCATCACACGCAGCAGCAGCACACACGACACGAGCCCAGTGAGTGCACCAGCAGCACCGGGCCCCACACACATACACATGACACGCGCAGCAGACCAAATTCATAAGACAGCCAGGCAGACAGGCAGGCAGGCAGACAGGCAGTCAGTGAAGAGTGAAATGACACACGGCTGGGCTGGGCAGGGTCGGACAGAGCAATGGTCGATGTGTCGGTCAGTCAGTAGTCGCTCGCTCTGTGCTGCGAAAAACGGAAAAAGCTGGTCAAGTCGTCAAGTCAGGTAGGGAGGAGGGCGGGACGCCTGGCGTCACTCAGAAGCCCTCACCTCAATCGATTAATCGATCAATCATGCAACCAACAGCCAGGGGAGGAAGGACAAGAGCAGCGTCCATCCATCCATCCATCCATCCATATGGACTAGCTATACACTCTCACGGACACGGACACTGGCACGGCCACGGACAGACATACGAGGCATCCACACGAGCGATCGACTACACCACACAACACAAAGGGCCTGACACACACGAATGAACCGATGGATGGATGGATCCAGGCAGGCAGGCAGGCAGGCAGGCGGGTCAAGTAAGTGGGCTGGCTGGGCTGGGCTGGTCCTGTCAAGTCAGTTAGGTCACGTCAGGTCAGTCAGGTTGGGCATATCATCCGAGAGCTGCTAATAGCAAAGGGAGGGAGGGAGGGAGGGTGCAGTAAGCCAAAGGAAGGAAGAGCTTCATTCTCCATGAATGGACACAACCATGCACTCAACGGGTCCAGACACCTACGCAGCTATCTGTCTGTCTGTCTGTCTCGCTCAAGCAAGGGTTCGTTCGTTCGACCACACACGAGGGAAAGAGGTTCTCTCTGGCTGGCCATAGAAGAACAGATGAGTGGATGGATGGACGGATGGGAGGAGCCGAATTCGCACACACACATGACACGAAGCGACATGCAAGAGAAAAACGGGGAGAGAGAGAGAGAGAGAGCTGCGTGTGGTAGACGTCACTGTGTGCGGTGTGGTGTGGTGTGGTGTGTGTGTGAATTCCTTACTTGCCGCCTGCCTTGATGAAATAAACATACATACACACACACATTTATCGGTCGGTGGCGAAATTAAAAACAAAAATGCGAACATACCACCACCGAGACAAAACAAAAGAAAAACTGTACTCTAATGTGTGGCTGTAGTGCGGTGCGGTGTGGCGTGTTGTGTGTTGTTTGCTTTGTTGTGTGTTGTCCGGTGCATGGGCAACGGCCGACGAGAGAGAGAGGAGCAGAGAGAGAGAGACAGAAAGGAAGGAGAAAGGAGTAGAGACACTCACTGTGCAGTGCACGCCTGCCCGGCTCAGACAGACAAACACCAACGATCCATCCCACCAACCATCGATCGACCAACGCATATATCAAATCAACACTCACACATGACAGATAGATACGGTAATGGCAGGGTAGGTAAGTACGTATGTGTGGATGGGCAAAACAGGCCAGCAAGCCAGCCAGCCAGCCAAGAGTGTGTGTAGGTAGGTGCAGGTGAAGTGTAGGTGTAGGTGTGGGTGTGTCTCTTGTCTTCGACTGATGCTGCTCTTCATGATGAATGAATGAATGAATGACTGTCTCTATCAGCCCGCCCAGCCAGCTTGCTCCCCCTCTCCCCTCCCTCTCCCCCCCTCCCTCGTAACCTGCCTGCCTGTCTGTCTGCCTGTTGCTGTGTTTCTTCCTTCGTGCGACTGCCTGCCCTGGCCTGCCCCACACACGAACGCACAGCCCACCATCACTCCTTCGATCGACCGCGGGCGGCCCGGCCACGTGGTTGCAGCCACGGCCGCATACAAACGATCGACAAAACCCACACACACTGACACGCCAGCGAGAGGGAGGGAAGGCAACGCATGAAGGAATGAAGGCAATGAAGGAATGCACCTACGGATTGGTTACACATGAGAGTGAGTATGAGCATGAGTATATCGACATACATTCAGCCATTGCCCTCTCCCCTCTGTCTGGTCTGTCTGTCCATGCACACACAACACATCACGACACACCCCTCCCTCCCCTCCCGTCAACAATCCATCAGAAGCACCGCATCACCGCACTGTCGTCGGACCAGTTGCTCTCTCCCCCGTCAGAGCGCACATCCACATCATCCATCAGATCGCCGTCCCCGCAACCGTCATCAGAGCCCTCATGGTCGTAATCGCCATGGTCATGATAGTCCCCCATGGCCGCCTGCCGCCTCAGCTGCATCTCCTCCTTGTTGTTGAGGCCGTCCTCCTCTGCTCGGAAGGTGGAGAACCCCGCTGACACCAGGCCACTCGCCCCACGGCTTGGAGGGTAGTAGTGCGACGACGAGGGGGCGCTCGTGCGCACATACGAGGGAGACGCACCGTCTTGGTCGGAGTTGTCGGAGTCGTCGGACCTGCACACACAGAGAGAGATGGACAAACAGATGGATGGATGGATGGGTGTGGGTGTGGGTGTGGGTGTAGGTGTGGGTGTGGGTGTGGTTACCAGTTGGAGTGTCTTTTGCCGACGGGTTTGATCCTCGGTCGTGGTTGTAGGTTGCGGGCGCGGAGAATGCGGGATAAATCCAACCTGACACACATCACACATCACACACATGCACACATCTCTCTCCCTCCCTCTCTCTCTCTCTCTCTCTCTGACTCTCTGAATGCCAGGCTGACCTCGGGACAATCATGGGTCTCCTGGATACGGCAATGCCCCCCTCCCCCGCAGCAGCCGACTCGCCATCCTCCATGGTGTCGCTCATCTGCTCAGACAGCCCGCTGCAGCTGCTCTTGCCGCTCTGTGTCCCACCACTCCCAGACGACGGGCCCCCCGACCGCCTCCTAGGGATGGGCAGGTCCAGCTGCTCGGCGTCGTCCGCCTTGCTCTTCTTCTCCTTGGCGTTTCTGGCGTCTCTCTCTTGGATTTCCTGCTCGAGCTCCTCGGGTGAATTACTTCTGAGGTCGAAAGGCGGGCTGCTCTTCTCGCTGTCGGGCGGGGCGTCGTCATTTGTGGTGCGTGTGCAGGGGAGGGGGCCCCACTTGATGGACACGCGGCGGTCCCTCCGACCACTGCTTTTCTGTGTTGTGTCGTCCTCCTCTCCCTCGCGCCTGTCCTCCTTGACGATATCGTCTTCTCTGGCTTCTCCGCTGCTGTCATCCTGGTCTTGCAGTGCGTCGGGCACACCCACCCCCATTCCCCCGCCCCACCCAACGAAGATCTTCTCGGCGGTGCTGCTGTCCTCCAAGTCAGCCACGAGAGACGACGATCGTCGTGGGCTGCCAGTACCCTGTCGGGCCGCCAAGGGGCCGCCCCGCAGACCCAGGTTGAAGTTGAGCGACAGAAGGGAGAAGGCGCAAAGCGGCCGGCTGCCCCCTCCCCCTCCTCCGCCCCCTGACGAGCTCTTGTCGCGGCTCGGCAGCCACCTTGACGCGAAGCTGTCAAGCAGCGCGGCCACCGTGCGAGACGGCGACCTGTCGAGCCCCAGACCCAGACCGAGCGTGTTGACGAGAGATGACGCGCCTGATGACGATGAAGTCGACGACGAAACCGACCCCTCCTTGCCGCGTCTGTTCCGCCGCTCCCCCGCCCCCGCCGCTGCTTCCTGGCTGACGTCTTGCTGTGGGGGTGAGCCGTCACTGGACGCGGTCCCACGCTTGAACTGCCGTCGGTAGGCGTCCTTGACAACGGCGCGCCATTTGCGCCACAGCCATCCGGACCAGAAGCGCTCTCCTCCCCCCCGGCCCTTGCTGGGCATCGTCAGCGATCGCACCTGTTTTCTGTCCAGGGTGCGCAGGGTGGGTGGGGGGGCGGGGGGGCAGGGGGGCGGTTGGTGATGTCGCGGGGAGGGGGGCGATGCACTTGCTGACGCAGAGGCAGAGGCAGAGGCAGATGGGTATGCCGGTGGGGGAGGCCGCTTGCTCGATGCTGGGACGGAAAACGTGACGCGTGGGGGGTCGGCTGGACGAGTGAGGGAGGGGTGGGGATTGATTTGCCCTATTACACGCAGGAAGACACACATCCATCCATCCATCCGCACTGCGTTCGTTGCGTGACTGACCTCGCACAACGATCTTGGGGGTCGGTTGTGGGGGAGACGTCACAGCCCTGTGTCGATACAAGCGGCCAGGGGGGGCGGGGATGTCAATGGCCGAGTAGGCCGTGCGATTGAGGTCACCACGCAAGGCGCACTGGTCCGCAGCAGCAGCAGGGGGCGGCAACGGCTGCACCGTGTTGGTGTCACTCTGGTAGGGCGACGGAGTGTCGCCCGGGTCTCCCTCCAGCTCTCCCTCCCACTCCCCCCTCTCATCCCAGCTCGCCAGCCCAGAAAGCGCGATGCACGCGGCCTGCTCGTCCCCCCTCCCCGTGTCCACATAAAGCGGCGCTTGCGACACGTACGCGACAGTGTAGTGGTGCGGCAGGTGGGTCGGCTTCGAGAAAAGGGGCGACGCACTCGTCGACGAGTCGCCCATCGAAGGAAACGCACTCGATGACACCCTCACGCACGGCGAGCGCCCCCCGACCCTGCCAGAGATGTCAAGCAGGTCATCGAGAGCACAGCTGTCGCTCGGGATGCTCAGGTCTTGTGGTCTTGCAGGGGGTGAAGTGAGGGGCGGGGGTGCCGGTGAGGGGAGGGAGGGGAGGGTGAGCGACGCAGCCGATATGTCCGACTCCCCCGTGGCCGTGGACATGCACTCGGTCGACTGAGTGCTCGAGTGCATGTAGTTCTTCATGGCTGGGGCGGGGAAGGGCGGCGACCTGGACGCCTCATGCACAGAGACCTTCCCCCGTGTGTGGGCGGCCGGCATGGTGCTGCTGTGATGGCCGCTCTGGATCAGCTGAAACACGGGAGACGTCAGCGCCGCCAGCTTTCCGCTGCCATTGTCTGCTGGCGGAGTGTCCTGGTCAGAGTCTTCCTTCATGCTGCTGATGCTGTGCTGCGCTTTGTTGTTTGATTGACGACTCAGTGACTCGGTGAGAGGGCCGACGGGCGGTCTCAGCTTCGGCGAGAGGCGACAAAAGGCGAGCCAGCGCGACCGGCTTTGTGAAGCGCTCGACCCGCGACGATGAGCATGGGGCAAAAACTCACGATACACGAGAAACAATCAAGCCTCTCCCAGCCTTCTCAGTCAGCCGAACCGCCAAGAACCGCCAAGCGACTGTGGGAGGGAGAGGGGAAGCCGAAATCGCGGATAACCTCACCACTCCCGACGCCTCTGTGGTCTTCTCACCTCCTATGGCCGCCTCATGGCCTTCTCAGCACCAGGTTGGTCAGCTCGTGAGCAGGGAATGGGCCCTCTCCGCGTCAGCCCACATGCATGCCTCCTCGTCGCGTCCCTGGGGCTAGGTGAGGAGGTGGGAGGCGGAGGGGAGCCGCCCACAGCCAATCTCCCTCGTGTACGCGCCCTGTAAGCGCATAGGGCGCTAATTGCGCGTGAAACCATTCTCTGCGAGCTAAGCCTGGAGATTGGAGAAGGTGAGAGGAGGAGGGCTTGGAAATGTAGTCGAGTCCCCCGTGCCCGTGAGCCGCTAGAGCTGGTGTTCACGAGAGGCGTCATGCGGTAGATCTGTGATGGCGCTGCATACTTGTTGGCACGTGTGATTGGCTGCTGGTGCTGGTGGTGCCGCTGCACGTTCACTTGTTGCGTCGATGGCTGCGCTGCGGCCGGTTGGGCAGCTGGCGTATTGGGGAGGCCTCTTGGGACTCGTAAGCATGACTGACCAGGCGGAGAGGGAGGCAGCCACTGCTGTGCTGTAAGTGTGTTGCTGTGTGTTGCTGTGTGTGTGTGCTGCTTGATCGATCAGACGACGTGTTTCTTCTTTATGCTGTGGGTAAGTGCGACGTAGAACCTCCAGGACACTGCAGCATGAACCTCAGATGGCACTGGGGGATTCATTCAGATGCGCGGGGGCGAGAAGTGCATGTTCTACGGGGTGTGCGACGAACTCACCCTCACGCCCGTCTCGTGGTTCGTCTCCTGCCTCCACCTCGTCTGGTACACACGCACAGAAGGGGGAGGCAGTGTCATTGCTGGTAGATGTGGTCTCTCTCTCTCTCTCTCTGTGTGTGTGTGTGTGTGAGCAGGTTCGTGGCCATATTTCCCTTCTTCATTCACTTGGCGGTGCGCATGACAAGACACACACACACACACACACACACATGGACAGGGAGAGTGCTCATGGCGATTGCTGTCTGTCTGTCTGTCTGTCTGTCTGTCGGTGTCAATGTGTGTGTCAGGTGGGATTCTTCCTTCCTACATCGGTGTGTTTCGGGCGCAAGACGCCCCGAAGAATCGCAGGCGGCATGGCAGGCCGAATCGTCTCATTCAGGTGAATGTGACGCGCCTACGCCCTCACAAACCATACATCCCGCCAAAATGTGCACATGTGATGATTTCTTGGTTGGCAGGGTGGTGACCAAGGGCGAGAATCCGTCTCTAGTGCGGGAGACCTGCGCCCGCAACATCGGCAAGCTCCTCGACCGAGCCCCGTTCCCATGGATTGTCGAGGTCGTCACCGACCGATTTCTCGACATTCGGTGCGCTCTGATGCCTCTCATCCACACACATGGATGGATGCCGGCGTGTGTGCTGTGGTGTGGTGGTGGGGATGGTGTGTGCAGGCAGTCATTTCGCTCGTTCAGTGAGGATCACTTCGAGGTTGCGGAGCGCGTGTACGAGATCCTGGTGCCCGACGACTACCGGACAGAGAAGGGGACGCTGTACAAGGCGAGGGCGCTCAACTATGCTAACAGAGATGGCATGTCCACTCTCGGTGATGACGACATTGTGGTTCATCTGGATGAGGAGACGCTGATCGACGAGTCATCCATCGACGGCATCGCACAGTTCATCAACGACAACCCAAACAGAATAGGTCAGGTGGTGTGGTGTGGCGTGGGATGGTGTGATGTGTGTGCCATGGGTGTGCAACGATCTCTGTGTTGTGTGTGTGTGTGTGCGTGTGTGTGTGCGCAGGGATCGGGCTGATAGTGTACGGGCAAGACCTGATTGTCAACCCATGGATGACCATGGCCGACAGCTTCAGGGTGAGGTCGCGACACAAGAAGGCTGCAGCACTGACCTCGCCACTACCGACAGCCGTCCGTGTGCAGATTACAGACGACTACACCAAGCACCGGCTCTACTTCACCCTCGGCGCACCACTCCTTGGCATGAAAGGTGCGTGACCTTCCTGTTTGTTTACACACATACATCCCATCTGCACATTGGTCAGGTTCGTTTGTGGTGATGCCGGTGTCGATTGAGCGCGGCGGCGGCGGGTGGGATCTCGGTCCGGACGGCTCCATCACTGAGGACGCCGTGTACGTCCTCAAGGCAATCGAACGGAAATGCAAATTCGGATGGGTGTCGGTAGGTGCCTCTGTGTGTGTGTGTCTGTGTGTGCAGGGGACGAATGTCTGTGTGTCTGCTTGTGTGTGTGCCATCAGGGTGTGATGCTGGAGAAGTCGCCATTCGACCTGCTGGACTTCCTCAAGCAGCGGCGGCGGTGGTTCCACGGGCTATGGCTCACCGCACTCAAGCGAGACCTCAAACTCCGAACACGAACGCGTAGGCATACGCACACACACACACGAGCAGCCACACCATGGCCTCCCACACACATACACGATGGATGCATCTGGTCTCTGTGTGTTGGGGGGGGGGGGGGG
>CDMY01000604.1:27750-44410 GCA_001179505.1 Vitrella brassicaformis | reverse complement strand
CACACACACAGCTCTACAAAAGGGAGAAGGACATGCATGCAATTGTATGTGTTCTTTAATTCATTGCATGGATAATGTGATCGACGTGTTTTTTGGACACATCCGCATTCTCCGTCGAAAGCGCAAATAGGCCCATCCACTAGGGGGGTCGTGCACCGCGCTCAGCTTGCCTGGGCGCCTTTCTTGTTCGGAACCTGGCCGGCCCACTGCGAGCTTGGCTTCAAAAGGAGCTCTTTTTTTCCGTCATTTTCCCTGTCGATGTAGCGAGTTGATCTCTCTCCGTCAGACCGTCCCACCACTGGCACGTGTCGACGACGACAACGGCGGTCCAGATGCTCGAGATCTGTTGCGACACGGGCAAGGCCATGCATGGCGACTGAGTGTGCGAGCACCTACATGCCGATCTCGGTGAAGCGGCTTGGAGCATCTGCCATCGTCCTCACAATCGCCATATCGAGTCACCTCGCGATGGGCGTGCCTCCAGACGGTACCCGCACACCGCAACACATGCATCACGGCATCAGTCAGCAGACACGGACGGACACGTACGTGTGGGTAAGCCATGCGTCCATGCGTTCGTTCGTTGTGTTCAGCTCCCCTCGTGCAGCTTGCACAGGCCAACGCCTCCTGTTTTGAGTGGGACGTGGAATATGAAGGCCACGACCTCCCAGACACTTTCCGGTCTCTCGGCCATATGGTCGGCCGCCCTTTTGACTGTCAGAGGGGCTGTGCGGCGGACGCCCAGTGCCAGGGGTGGACCTACAAGCGGCGGGAGGGGGGGTGCTTCTACAAGTCGTCGGATGTCGGCAGGACGAGTAGGCCGCCGCTCGATGACGACGAGAACAACTGGGTGGTCAGTGGGGCCAAGCACAGCAGGGATTGTGAGCACAGAGGGATCGACAAGGACCCCAATGGCTTCGCGGGCGGACACAAGTGGCCTTGCTACGAGTACAACGGTAAGCGCGTGCCTTCCTTCTCATTGTTTGTATGTGTCTGTGCCTTCGTTGCCTTCCCTGTCGCCCTTCCACGTAGTTGCGTACCTCTTCAGCTGCGGTTCCGCGCGGTCGCACTACCGCCATGGGACGGAGAACGTCATCATCCAGGAGTGCCACCGCATGTGTTATGAGGTCCCTGGCTGCCGAGGGTTCTCATGGCGGGACGCCTTCCCCCGGGACGGCAAGATCAAGCGCGGCGTCTGCTTCCTCTGCGGCAAGACGGAGACGAAGATCTGCCAGCCGGGAGCAGTCTCGGGATGGGTGGAGGGCCGCGACTGCGGGGCTGTCCCCGGCACATCTTTCCCCCCGGCACCCCTGCCACCCTTCGACCAAGATGGGCTGCACCTGCGGCCGGCAGATGCGTCGCTCTACCACGATTTGCCCACCGATCCTGATGCCTGGGGGCTCGGCAAGAACGGCACCTCGGAAGAGATTTCGTTCCATCGCGGTGACCTGGGCGTGCCGTCCTTCTTGACTGGGAAGCTGCATTATGCGGTGCGGACGAATGAGTACGCCGTGGACCCGCCCAATTGTGGGTGCTATCACCTTGGTCTCACGCCTGATCCCAACACGTCTACGGTGCTGCAGAGCCTGCCGCTGCTGGTCTTCCCTCCCGAGCACTGCCAGAAACTGGTTGGTACACATAGGGGGGGCAGGCACCTTTCTCCCTGCCAACCGACTTATTCTTCTTTCAATTTTCTGTCTGGTTGTCGACGGACGGACGGGTCGTTCAGTGTCAGATGAACCCCCGGTGTGAGGCCTTCTCTTCGGTCAACTACAAGTGTGTGCTGTGGTCACACATGGGCGGCTGGGCGTTCGACCAGGTGGAGCCGATCTCGGTTTCCGGGCCGAAATGGTGTCTGTCCCACCTCATTTGTAAGCAACACACACACACACACACACACATATATACAGACGCACAGGCGCACAGGTGCGGATGCGTGTGTGGATGCAGCGAGGGGGTACGTGTGTGACGTCGATCACTTCAGGGCGAGGTTCACGTCACTCTCTCTGCTCGTTCTGCGCATACCAAACACACAAATGGCGTACGGACAAGCGTGCCAGGCAAAGGTGAGGCGACGGGCAGCGTGCCTACACCTGTCTGTTTGTCTGCCTGGTTTCTCGACCTGCCGTGTGTGTGTGTGTGTGTATGTGTGCAGATTGATGGTGCCCCGTTGGTTATTCTCCTGACTGTGTGTCTGGTGGTGCTGGTTGCGACGGCCGGCGCCGTCCACACCAGAAAGCGCAACGGCAGGACAGTGGTGTGGCGGGTCGTCACGGCGGTCCTCGCCGCACTCGGCTGTATCCTTCATGGTATCTATCGTCAGCATGCCATGCAACAACAAGGGCCCCGCCCCGCACCCCTCCCTGATTGTGTCTTGATGATGGATGCAGTGGTCTTTGTGGCGTCATTGTACCAGTCATCCAATTCGGGGGGAGTTCTGTTCTGGCTCGGCTGCTCGCACTACCTCTTCAACGTGCTCTTCAACGCAGTCTGTGTCGTTCTGTACAACCTACAGTGGGTGAGTGAGTCTCACCGAGCCCACTAACGACACACATAACGACAACATCCATGACACGGCTGACACAATGTGACTGTCCGTCTGTCTGTCCGTCTGCGGATGGGGGTGTGTGTGTGGTGGGCAGGTGTCCCGTCATCCGTTCTACCGGACCTGGTATGACGGCGGCTTGTCGAGGAGCAGACTCACGGGGCTCCCCTCTGCATCCAAGATCACCAAGACGTCCGAACAAGATGCTCAGCAGCAGCAACAGCAAGAGGAACAGCAACACGAGGATGACGGCGATCGACCCATCCGACTGACATTCAGAAGGGCAGCGACCTTCCATGGACACCCTGTGCCGCCCAGGAGAGATCGAGATCGAGGCCGAGGCCGCCAGGCAGACAGCGCGCAGAAGGACACAGCAACGGAGGCGTCGCGTCAGGAGCATTGGTGTGTTGACACCAGCGGCGTGCCCGACACGGATAACATGTCGGCATACTGGCCATCCATCCCCGTCAGCCAGCTGTCCAGCGGCACCCGCCTCCCTCCCTTCAACCACCCCCAGGCCCCAGTCGCTTGCTCGTCGTTTCTCGAGCCACCCATCCCCCTGAGCCAGCTGTCGAGCGACACTGTGTTCCCGCCCTTCCAGCACCCCCAGGCCCCCCAGCTGGCCGACTCCAGTATAGCAAGAAGCGGCAGCAGCGGCTCCTTCAGCGACTACAATCGGACGTTTGTGTCGGCCGATGAGAGCGTCTTCACGGGCAATCAAGTGCCCCCTCGTCTGAGCGAGTCATCGCCCTGCTTCTTGTCTCAACCTTACGGAGAAGGAGAGAGTGGCGAGAAGGCACCACAGAGGGAGCCGGACCTCGAAAACTGCACCGCGACAACCGGGGCCACTGCCTCTCGCGGGGCCGGGCTGAGCAACAAGAGGTCGCATACCGACGACCTGGACGATGAGATGCCCTTCGGGGGCGGCGGTCTGGGGCTAGTGATCATGCTCTTTTGCTCCTTCTTTGCCATCGGTGTCTTGCACCTCTGCTGGTCGCATCTCGTCAAGGCGCCGTTCTTCGCCATCCCGGTAAAGGCCGAGGCATTCGGCAGCCTGGAGCTGCTCAGCCTGGTCGGCACCGTCCCAATATTGGCGATTCAGCTGCTGACCGTTTTCCTGAGCGGGGGCACTGGCTGGTTTGCCGATTCGGTGCCTCAAGTGACCCTGGCGGCCATGTTGCTGTCCTCAGTGAATACGGGTGGTCTGCTGGTGCGGCGGGTCAGGGGCCGGTGTGGCAAGGGTCGGAGACGCGAGAGGCAGCTGAATCGCGGACATCTGTGAATCGCTCACCAGATGAGATGAGATGAGTGTGTGGGCCCGGGAGGGGGCTGTTTTGTTCTAAATCCCGTCCTAGGCGTACGTACGTCCATTCCACGTAGACGTGTATCTGTGTGTATGTGTGAGTACAGAGAGACCAGACCGGCGGGGATATTTGTGTGGTGCAAGTTCGTTACGGCCGTCGCATATAGGAGAACTTCCGCATAGGGTGGCCATGTGATGACTTACAAGAGATTGGGGAGAATGGCGAGGGAGGGACGGAGCGGGAGAGGCGCCCGGTTTTTATCGATTGCTAATCGATGCTCGGCGAGTACGTAGTAGTGCGAGCATTTGTGTGTGTGTTAGTGTGAGCTCTGACTGAATCCGTCAGCAGTATTTTCGGACTGACGGGGTGGGTGCCGTGTGGCGCGGCGCGGTGTGTTTTTCCTGCATGCGTGTGTGCATCGGTCAGATCAAGGAAGGCGTGTGGTATCGTGTGTTGACTCATGGTCCAAGGACGGACGGACGGATGGATGGATAAACGTCCGTCGCCGGGGGGTGCGCAGACGTCCGCACGCACCACACATACACACACACACGCACCGATGGATGCCACACAGCCCGCCCATAAACAATCGGTCGCCTGTACACTCACCGCATGGCAAAAGACCGCCGTATCACGTCTCACACACGTCGCACACAAAGCATCGAGACAGAGGGGATACACACACACACATGTCGTTCGGCTGATAAACAAAAAGTCCATTCAACGCCTCCACGCCTCCAGCCAGCCAGTCGGGCACACTCCTCGCCCGCCGGACGGATAGAGCGACACACGAACCCCTCCAGAGCCTTCGATAAATGCAGATCGGTAGACAGATGCACACACGCACACGCGAAGGGATTACGAATGGATGGATGGAATGATGGATGGATGGATGGATGACCGCTGGAAAAAAGTGTCAGCGGTTCGCATCACCACACCACACCACACAGACAGACAGACAGCCACGAACGAGCGAGAGCGTACACGCAGCCCTCAGACGGATGGAATAGATAAAGACAGAGACACCAGACAGACAGGCAGGCAGGAAAAATAGCTCAGTGCGATCAATCAAGACGAACAGATAGTGCGATGGACACGCACATACAGACAGACATACACACACATCTGCACGCCACGCCACGCTACAGATGGATAGAAGCGATGGACGGAGGGGAAAATCCATTGGACAGACAGCATTATAGACAACACGCGGGGCCCGACACACAGGTGGGCTGGGCTCGGCAGACCAGGTCAGGTCAGCGGCCCTGCTGCTCCGACCGGAACCCCATCGGCTTCTGCTTTTGCGGCTGCTGCTGCTGCTGCTGCCGCCCCCCTCGCTCGAACCTCAGCTCCTTGTCGCCCTCAAAAACCGGCGAGTCGGCCCTCTCCTCCCTGATGGTCTTGAACTTCCACGACCGCCACAACGGCCCCCCGCGCCTCCGCCGCTCTTCGGCCTGCTTGCGTCTCTTCTCCTCGAGGACTGCTTTTGTGAAGGACAGGTGGAGCCCCGACCGAAACTCGCTGGACGACATGCGGACCGTCTCGTCCTCGATGATGTTGGCCAGCCCCTTTTGGCTCTTGGACACCACGGTGTGGGGCGGTGCCGGCTTGGCACCACCTGGGGACGGGCCGGTGGACGCCGTGGCCGTGGGGCTGGTTTCTCTGTCATCCTTGGCCTCTTTGGGTGAGCCCCCGCCCCCTCCACTGCCGCCCCGCAATACCTCTCCCTCGGCGGTCTTCCACGTGACGCGCTTGCGCTCGATCTGAAAGCCAGAAAGGGCCGCGCTGGACACGGATGTCGGGGAGGGATAAGGTCTGGCCGTGGCGGGCACTGAGGAACGCCTCAGAGCTGATGGGAGGGGCGGCGGGGGCGGCTTGTAGTCGACGCCGCCCGGGAGCATGATGACGGGCAGCTCGTCCTGAGAAGGCAGCACCTCCACAGTGTTTTTCTTGGCCAGTAACGGGGGCGACGCAAAGGGCATCGGGGGGCTGCCATGCAGGAGATCCGCGCGGCGCCTCTCCCTCCCGCCATCGATGTCACCGACCGCCGACTTGTTGGCAGGTGAGGCATCCTCCTCGTCGGATGGCGGGGGTACCAGCATCGCGCCCAGCCGCTGCTCTTGAGACGATGCCATGGTGGCCACGGCCGATCGGGCGGCTGCGAGGACGGGGCTCTCCTCTGAAGCCACAGGGATGCTCACTAACCCCACTTCGCCAGCACCCATCGGCGGGCTGCCATCCCACTCTTCAAAAGTGATCATCGGGCTGGGTGGCGGTACCCTCGTGGCCCCCTCGGATTGCTGTGCGGGCCTGACGAACGACGGCGAGGGCGACACGACGGGCGATGGCGTCCGACTACCCCCTCTGGCTCTGGCAGCGAAAGTCTGCAGCCGCTCCTTCTGCAGACGGAGGAAGTCAGCCGCCTTGTCGCTGCGCTTCTTCCTGGCGACCCTCTCTTGGTCGATGGCCTCGAGGCTTGTCCTGGCCCCTCTGGTCTTGTCAACGGGCGGCTTGCTCGTCGAGTCTCGCCGCTTGCGCTTGATCTTGAGCAGGGTGTCGCGGTGCCGCAGCAAGTCGTTGACGTCGATGCCCTCGAGGGCGAGGTCGGCGAGATTCACAAGAGCTATGGGATGGCTCGCCTCTGCGGGTGCAGGGGGTTGGGTGTCGACTTGGGCCTTTTGTGGCGCCTCGACCATCGATGAGGGAGCGGACTGCGCTGCTGCCGCCGCTCCCTCCTGGCCCATTTGGCATAGCGCCCCTGCCGCCGTGGCCGAAGGCGTCACGTGACTCCTCCGGCGCCGCTTGTCGGCCAGACGACTGACTTCCATCAACAACCTGACATACAGTAGAAGGTGAAGCAAAAAGTGTCTGTCCATGGTGGGTGGGTGGATGGATGGATGGCTGCATCAAGCTGAGCTCACCTGAGTGAGGGAGAGGTCTTCATGTCAGCGTTGCCGATCAGCGAGGACGGCGGCAGCAGCAGGCCCTGCGCCCCCACGGATGGATCAGACGTCTCTCTCCCCTGCCTGGGACGCCTGGGCGTCCGGTCGCCTCGCTCGTCCGCATAGCCCCTCTGCACCATCGCCAGAGACACCGTCTTGGACCTCGTCAGCTTCGCGGGCCGCGGCGGTCTCGACTCACTGCCACCTGACTCCTCCCTCTTCACGGACGAGGGCAGCATGACCTTGGCTGACGGGGGGAGGGGCCGCCGCTGAGAGGAAGGGATCAGGGCGGGGGATAGCTGCAGCGCGTTCGCTAGAGACGCCAGCTCCTCCCCGTGTTGCGATCGTGTCAAGGACCGAGTCTGCCGCCCTCCCCCTTTCGCTGCCCTATGGACGATGGCTGGCCCCGGGCGGCCGTCGTCCGACCCGGCCTTGCGATTGAGGTTGTGGCTGTAGCTGTGGGCGTAGTGCGATGAAGACGACTCCAGGGAATGGTGCGAGGGGTCGCTGTAGAAGTCGCTGCTCGACACGACGGACAGCACTGCGGGCGAGGGCGGCTGGTCGTCATATGGGATCCGGGCATGTGGCACGGGCGAGATTCGTATGCCACCCTCCCTCTCCCGGAGATCTTTCCGCCGGTGGTGGGAGTGGTACTCGGCATGTGGGATGGGCGAGGGCCGCTTGATGACGTGCCCGAAGTAGCAGTCGAAGCCCCGCTGCTGGCGGTCGCGGACACCTGGCGCAGGGGGGGTGAGAGAGCCGGAGTGGGGGTGGGGCGGACTGGCCTCTCTCATCGAGACTGGCGGTATTGGCAGTGGGGGAAGGGCAGCGGCCTGCCCGTGGCTCTGTTGGGGTGAAAGGAGCCGCTGGTGCTCCCTCCTCTCGTCGTTGATCTCGATGACGACGCGGTCCTCATCGCCCCCAGGCTGCTCCGCCTGGACGATCGACTCAGCGGTCGTCTCGCGGCTGTGGCTGTCACTCGCCCTGCCGTGAGTGTGGATGACGACGGCGACATTGCCATCGTCAGCCGGGGACCCCTCCCCGTGTTTGGGCTGGGTGCCCTGCACCAGCTCCCACCCCCACTGCAACACACTCCGGGGGGGCGTCGCGGCGCCATCAGCGGGCGATTCATCGGCGGTAGCTTGTGCCGCTTCGCTAGGGTCCGTCAGCCGCAGTGGGTAGTTGTGGGGGTTGGGCTTTGAGACCGACACCATCATGGTGGTCGACGCGCGGGGTAGTCGGCTGCGTGACGGCACGCGGATGGCTGTGGCGGCCCGGATCTTCTGGATCATGTCGCTGAACTGGGAGGGCGCGATGGACGGCTGGTCCGTCACCACCCCCTGCAGACCGATGGCCACATCGTTCAGCGCCAGCCGTGCCTGTAGCCCGCTGTAGTCGACGCCGTCCTGCTCAGCCAGGTCGTCGAAGAGTGAGGCCCACAGGCGGTCGAGGTTGCTGGCGACGGCCCACGCGACGAAGCATGCGATGACGATTGGCGTGGTGAGGGACCACTCGCGGCTGAGCTCCAGGACCAGGACGGTGGCCATGAGGGGCAGCCGGAAGGTCGACGCCACGGCCGCACCCATCCCGCACACCACACAGACGTACCGGAAGATGCCCGCCTCCACGCTCCCGCCAAGAATCTTCTCAGCGGTCGCATCTAAGAGAGAGCGGCCAACCCAGACGGACAGACGGACACAAGAGATGTCGCCAGCCTAGCCTGTTTTCCTCCTTCATTTCATTCAGTCACGACACTCACTCACCGAGCGGCATCCCATGGAAGACCAGGAAGACGTCAGCCACGAGCCGCCCCAGGACGGCGCCATACGCCATTGAGGGCGTAAAGACTCCGCCCGGTCCGTTGGCGGCGAATGAGAGAATGGTGACGGATAGCTTGAGGAGGTAGTAGAGGAGGCCCAGGCTCCCGCCTAAACCGGTGTCCAAGGTCGCTTCCGAAGTCGCTTCCGACGTCAGCAGCCTGACATAAGAAGGAGGGAGGGACATACCTCAGGGCATGGTGTGTGTGGGGCGTTAGCGTCAGGTGGGTTACTTGAGTGTGGGCTCGCCGATGCCGAACATGGTCTGGTCTGGGGCGATGAGTGAGAAGAAGAGAGCGTTCACCGCACCCGCGTAGGCGCCTATCAGGCTCAGCCGCACAGCAGCCCCACACCACCACTAGACACACACACACACACACACACACGGAGAGAGAGAGAGAGAGAGAGGGAGGAAACGCATTGAGACGTCGTTCCCTTCTTGAGCGAGAGAGTGAGAGTGCCCTCACTGACCTTGTGTTTCTTCTCCCACTTCTTGAACAGCCCCCTCAGTGGGAACATGGTCTTGCGCCACAGCAGGCCGTGAAGGCCGCACGCAATGCCCGCAGGAAACGCAGCCGCCTGATATATGGCAAAACACACCCCGATGGCAAAGAAGTATAAGTGTGCGACCGACAAGTGTGTGTGTGTGGTGGGTGGGTAAGGCCATTGGCTGCTTACCAGCATCCAGCCGGCCTGTTCGAAGTGCTCGACCCGCGCCCGGTCGTCGAAGACATGCCCCTGCGCTTCAATGTACCTGTCAACGAACCAACGAACCAACACGGACACAAATCACAAACACATAC
The DNA here is from genome assembly GCA_001179505.1 of Vitrella brassicaformis. Classification (NCBI taxonomy): domain Eukaryota; family Vitrellaceae; genus Vitrella; species Vitrella brassicaformis. The sequence goes on along the minus strand of CDMY01000604.1, from coordinate 34,999 downwards.
AGTCCAATGCACCCCCCAGGCTCCGCGCACCATTGCTCCTGGAACAGCTGGTGGGCCAACCGGAGAATGAATGTGGCGGTTGCGGTGGCGAGCAGCAGCGCGCCGACGGCTTCGCTCTTCCAGAACTTGAATATCTCCTCAAAGATGAAGACGCACCCTGCCAGCGGGGTGTTGAAGGACGCGATGCCCGCACTCGAACCCACAGCCACCTGGGTGGGTGGTGCCACGACACAGCAAGCCGTCTGTCTGTCTGTCTGTCTGTGAGAGGGAGTGTGTGATGGCTGACCATTGATATAATGACCTCAGGCGCGACGAGGCCCATCTTGGAGAAGAGCCACGCCGTGTTGGAGGCCAACGACGCGCAGCTGCACCACACACACACACACGTGTATTGGTGGCTGTTGTGTGTGTGTGGGTCCGTGCATGTCTGTTTGTGTGTGGCTACATACATATGCACGGATGGCCCCTCGATGCCCAGCCCATTGCCGCTGGCGATGTACACCACAGACACTAGAAAACGCCAGAAACACTCGTAAAGCGGTATCCTGACCCAACCAACACACGCACACACAGGCACACGCCCACGACACACACACACAGCCAGCCATCCATCCATCCAGCCCAGTTATCGATCCACCGGCCAACACACGAGTGCGCACCGTACCCCGTCCTAGCTGCGATGGCTGCCTTGGATCTGGTGAGCCCCGCGCCGCCGACCTTGGCGCAGGCGTGATCGATCACCAAACCTGATTGAGAGAGAGGTGAGCAAGTGAGGGATGGGTGGTGTGGTGTGGTGTGGTTGGTGACATACACACATGCACAAGCACACACCTACCTACCTGCAAAGAGTCCCCCGATGAGCGGCAGGGCTATCATGATACTGTACACTCCAGACACCTCGTGTGAAGGAAAACTCTGCAGATCGATGGATGGATGGGATGAGCACACAAAGCAAATGACAGACACAATTGGTAGAGGAAACACGAGTAACCTTCATGTCATGTGGCTGCCAGCGTACCTTCCAGAAGCCCGTCGAGTCCCAGTCTTGCTGATGCTCCCACTTGTCCACCCGCACAGACGACTTATCCGAGAAGGGCAGCAGCGACAAAACCCAAAAGGCCCCCGATGTCTTGTCGATCGCCAGCCGCAACGCGCACACCGCAACACCGCTGATCGACGGACGGATGACAACAGACAGACACAAACACAACACGTATGGAGCAATGTGTGTGTCGCCTCTGACTCATCTATCTCATTCACTCACCAGAGCAGCCCAGCGACCAAACAGCAAATCATAAGCCAAGCGGCCTTGGTAAAAAACTTCCGCCGATCCCCCGGCAGGTCAGAGAGGCTCGAGCCGCCCGTCGTCCCGATGCTCGCCATGCTCCCGATGCTGCCCATCGAGTACCGACTGTCCCATCGCGGCGGCAGTCCCACGGTACCAGGGCCATACAACACCCCGCTGTTCGGCGTGGATGGCCGCGGCGGGCGCAGCAAAGACGAGGAGGGTACCGACGCTTCACGGTTCCCAGACACGGGAGATTCCGGCACATCCACCACAGACTGTCGGGGTCCTCCAGCGTTGCTCATCCAGGAGAGTGACGCCGGACGGGCAGATCAGGGAAGGTAAGGCATAGGAGAACCCCGATAGCAGCGGCGGGACGTCATCGAGTGTCGACTGTGGGGTCACCGACCTCCCAGCAGCTGAAGGGAAGGGGCTGTCTTCTTCTTCACCCCTTGCGGACTTCGGGATTCCTTGCGAGAATCTTTGAAACTGCGGTGTTGTTGCTGTCGCGGATCTGTCAACTACCTTGGCTTTGTCCCCTTTTGCTTTCTCCTTTTCTCGATCGCTGCGAGCTCATCCCATTTTCCTTGCGAGCTTGGGGAAGGAGCGAGGTGTGGGTGTGTTCTGTGGCTTTGTCGCGTCCGCCCTTGGTACCAGGGGCGATACGAGCTCGGACCACCTCTTTAATTCGACCCAATTCGTTGGCCAGTCGTTGTGGCATCAGGCAGGCGGTGAGTGAGACGAAGCCGCCACATACGTCGACATTCCAGCCTGGAGAGCTTCTGGTGACCGCTGCCTGTGTCAGCTCTCACCTGGCGTCTCACGGGGACGAGACCTACCGCTGCGGGCGCTTCGAGCCATCTGCTGTCAGCTCCGGGGTCTGTCTGCCGGTGTTGCCATCAGCTGCCGGGGACAAGCCTTTCGGTGGATGTGCTGATTGACCACTGGCGGCGCATCTTCCTTCGATTGACCGACCAGCCGACCGACTGTCTGAGCAACACCGCACCGCCTGTGGGTGAGTGGCTGTGTGAGTGATCGATATGAGTGGCGACAGTAAGGGTGAGAACGGCCCGTCCGAGGCGACGCCGATGGCCACACTGGTGGAAGGGGCCGCCAAGGAGGGAACCATCGACTCACTCGGTAAGAGGATGGGGTATGTGGGGTGGGTGTGTCGACACACACACAGACATCGATCGCATCATCGCGCGTGTGTGTGTGTGTGTGTGTGTCAGATGTGGGTCCGGTTGACCTGGTGCTCAAGTGCACCAAGGGCCTCTTCCAGGGCAGATTCATCTACGTCAACAGAACGGTACCTGCCGCCACACTTGTCCCCCCACGATACACAAGATCCATCCAATCTTCTTTGCTTGCCGTGCTGTGCCGTGTCCGTGTCCGTGTGTGTGTGCAGCCGCAGGGTGAGGTGTTCGGCAGCGACCGCAGCTCGGTAAGGACACAAGACGGGCGCAGAGAGGGTCAATCTTGATCGGTGTTGCTGCGCATCGAATCGGTCAGAACGAGATAACGATGTACATCGAGAACGCCAACCTGTCGCTTAAGCACGCCGAGATCAAATACGTCGAGAGAAACCAAAACTACTTCCTCAAAGACGCACAAAGCGACGGTACTTACGCCGCCGACATTAACACACATAAGCTAGCTGTCTGGGTGAATCTTTGCCTCTGTGTGTGTGTGTGTGTGCGTCAGATGGTACGTTTGTGAAGGTGCAGGGCGGCCGTCGGCTGCCCATCCGGCCGTCTCAGCGACTGACCGTCGACGGACACGAGTTCGAAATCATCACGGGTGCACACACACACATCCACACGGACACCACATGAGCCAGCTTGTATGATGGATGTCTTGTGTTGGTTCAGGTGACCCCTTCACTGAGGAGGCCGCCCTGCGGCACTGGCTCATGTGCGCACGCTCAAACCCGTCACACACACACACACACACACACACAGACACACAGACACCGTCTCATGTGCTGTGTGCTGTGTGGTGTGCCTCCAGAGCCCATCGGCTCAACACCGAGCACTTCGAGTCGATCCTCTCCGCCCGCGGCCTCACATTACTCCCCGCCATAGAGACCCTCTTCACAGGATGGGACACCTCCTTCGCAACACCTACCAAGAAGCCGTCGGACACCACCACTACCACCACCACCAGCAGCAGTACTGAGGAGGGGAGCAGCACCGCCACCACAGCAGGGGCGGCGAGCGAGGCGGGCAGCACGACGACCACCACGAGTACCAGTGATGCGAGTGTGGAAATGCAGCAGGAGGTGTTGGGTCAGATGACGGCTCGCGAGAGGGCGCTGCTGCGGGTGGCCCTCAAGGAGATACGCCACTTCATGCCACACCCGGCCGACTCGGAGGGATCCGATGAAGGTACCTAAGTGTGTCTGTGTGACGAGGCGGTGGTGGGGGTGTCGTCTTTGGGACTTCGGTGGCCAACCAAGTGTGTTGTGTTGTGTTGTGGTGTGGTGTGTCGTCTGTGTGGTGTGTGCACTGCAGATGTGTCGAAACGGTCTGCGTGGGGGCATTCTCTGAAGCTGAGATCAGTCGAGACAGACCAAGTCTACGGAGAGGTACCTACAGCTCTCTCTCAGATGAGCAGCAGACAGACAACGGAAACATCCATCCCCCTCTCCCTCTGTTTCAGCTGTTCATGAAGGGCGGGTCCATCGGCGGCACCGGCGGCCTCCCCTCCTACGCCTTCTCCCCCACTGCCGCCCGACCACCGCCCACCACACCGCCTCTCCCAGACCTGCCGCAGCCACAGAGCGAGCCGTCGCCCATCCCATCACCAAACCGGACCGACCCCGCAAGCGTCGAAGAGCCAGCTGAGCCGCAGGACCCCGTCAGCACCGACGACGAGCCGGTCGCTGAGGCCGACGCCGCTGCCCCGCCCGCCCAGCAGCCGAACAATGTGGCGGTCAAGGGCGCGATGGCTGGGGCGGGGGGTGCTGCCACTGCTGAGGGGGGTGAGGCTGTAGCTACGACTGACAGCAACGGCGGTCAGACGGCCCCCACCTCTGACGCACCGGCACCAGCACCAGGGGGGGAGGAGGGTGAGGCCAAACTCAAGGAGCCCGCTGCGATCATCACCCCCAACGACGTGGGAGCCAACGGCCCCACCGCCGCCTCCCCAATCCCGTCAGACGGTCCATCGTCCAGCACAAGCAGCGGCGGGGACGCCCCTGCACCGCCCGACGACGACGAGGCCGTGGTGGCGAGCGAGGACGCCTGCCCTGCGGACGAGTGGGAGGGCGGTCCGGACGAGTTGGACAAACCGCAGCTGTGTTTGCCAGTGGTGGTGGGGCCGGAGGCTCACGAGCCCTTCGGCGGCTGGGGACAGTCTGAGGCCGGGCAGCTTGTGTCTGAGGAGGGTGCATCAGGCAGCAGCAAGGGTCGCGTCAAGAAGATGGGCGACAACTTCCTGCGCAGGGTCAGGGCGTGGATCGACGCACAGGACAAGGCAAGCACACAGACTGACAGACAGACAGACGCAGCACAGAGGGAGGGAGGGCCAATCATGTGTTGCTCGCGTCGCTCTGTAATGGTGGATAACAACTGCACAGGATGGTACGATCACGTTGGGCAACCTCGATGTGCCCTCCAAGCTGCTCGCCGTCTCGTTCCAGCACGGAAGGTGCGCACGCACGCACACGGCCGGCGGGCTTGTTGCCTGTGTGTGGTTGTGGTGCTGTGGCCACCGGTGCATTGTCTGTGTGTGTGTGTGTGCATGTCTGTGTGTCAGCTATGATGTGTGTCTGTGGAGGTGCCCGCCTGCGCAGCAGATCGAGGAGCCGGCCGACTGCTGGGTCCGACTCCTGCCAAGTACTGACTCACACACGCGTCACACACACACACACGACGCTCTTGAGTACACACACACATGTGCTGTGTTATGCTGGTCTGGTGTGGTGTGTTGTGTGCAGGTCAGCTCCACTGTTTGCGACCGGGTGACATCTTCAAGATCGGTTCCCTCGAGTTCACCGTCCTGCGCTTCAACACGGGAATCGGGGGCGAGATCGGCTTCCGCGCCACAATGGAGGACGAAGAGATTGCACTCCAGGTGAGGCTGGCAAAGGCAGCGAACCACACACCTCCAGAGGACACGACGGCCGGTTTCATGTGTTGTCCTGTGTTGTATTGGCTTGTGTCGTGTCGTGTTGTGTTGTGTGTGTGCAGGAGTTAGATGTGTCGGACAGGCGGCACGCCTCCTTCTTCGCTGTCTATGACGGGTGAGCGAGTGGCCTTGGCCACACACCCGAACCACCAGACCTGACCTCTCTTCTCTCTCTGGTGGTGTTTGGTTCGCTCTCTCAGCCACGGCGGCCGCGACTGTGCTGAGTACGTGCGGCGTCACCTGCACCTCAACTTCATCGAGCGCATACAGAGGGCCGGCGGCCTCGACGGCTCAACCAACGTACACAAAGACATCGTGGACGCTATCAAATACGTAAGGAAACAAAGCGAGACAGACAGGGAGGGAGGGCGTCAGATGCTCTCATCCGCCGGTGTGTGGTGTGGTGTGTGTAATGGTGCACAGGCGTTTCTGAAGACGGATTCTGATTTTCTGCACCGCGTGAGCTCCGGTCCGGCGCATACGGGGTCGGGGTGCGCCGCGGTGTGTGTGGTGGTGGTGGGCGGCCACATTTGGTGCGCCAACTGCGGCGACAGCCGCGCCGTCCTCTGCAGAGCCGGACAGGCACTCAACCTCTCACACGACCATAAACCGGTAAGTACCAGCCACACACACACACACAGACAGCCACACAGACAGAGGGAGAGAAACGCGCGTAGACGTGTGTGTTGATGTGTGTGCGTCAGGATCGTGTTGACGAGCACAAGCGCATCGAGGCTGCTGGGGGGTTCGTGAGCTACCGTCGTGTCCTGGGGCGACTGGCCGTCTCGCGCGCCTTCGGAGACTACGACTACAAGGTCAGTCAGGGACACCACACCACACCACGCCATAGAGATGCTTGTGTGTGCCTTCACGTACGTCTGTCTGTCTGTCTGTCTGTGCTATGGTTCGTTCCTTCCTTCATTCAGTGCATCCCGAAGCGCAGCGTTGACGACCCCAACAACGACGAGGGGCCCGCCGGACCACTCGTCATTTCTGAGCCGGAGGTGAGCCGCCACTCTCTCACACCCACACATAGATGGACGGCCCAGATGGATGGATGGACGGATGGATGGATGGGTGCCATCAGATTCGCCACGAGAAGGCGACGAGTCAGGACGAGTTTGTGCTGCTGGCGTGCGACGGGCTGTTTGACGTGTTCAGCAGCCAGGAGGCCGTGCAGTTCGTCAGAACACGGCTGGCAGAGATGCCCAGAAACGAGCAGGTATGTATGTCGTGTCATCGACGGCGAGGCGAGCCAAGAACAAGCCAGCCATGGGGCAGTGTATGTGTGTGTGGCCGCGTGTGCGTGTATGTGTGTGCAGGACCCTCACCGTGTGGTTCAGGATCTCATCCACGAGGCCATCCACAATCGGAGATCAAGGTGGGCGGTCACGCGTGTGTGTCACTTGTGTGTGCCTGCCTCATTGTTGTGGCTGCCTGGCCTGGCTATGTGTGTGGCTGGCTGTGTGTCTTGTAAGGGACAACGTGACGGCCATCCTGCTGACGTTCAAGCGCTACATCCACTCACACCCGCCGCAGCACCAAACAAGCTCCAGCAACCCCTCCAACACACAGGCGCACTGACCGACAGACACCGGGATGGATGGACCCCCCAGAGGGAAGGGGCAAACAAACGGGAGGGCGGGCTGTGCATACTTGCAGTCAGTCACGCGTGCAGTGTGTGCGTGGAATGGATGTGGGGGCGGGCAGTGACAACCAGAGTGCCATAGCCATACCTACCTCCCTCTCCGTCTCCCTCTCCCTCTCCTCACCTTGTCGGTCGCACATCAATGGATGCCTGCCTGCTTTGGGTGGGGGGGGGGGGGGGGGGGA
>CDMY01000604.1:0-27450 GCA_001179505.1 Vitrella brassicaformis | reverse complement strand
GGGGGGGGGGGGGGTGGGGAAGGGGCTGGTGTTCTTCTCACTCTCATCCATCCATCCTTGTTTGCTGGCTTGCTTGCTCACTCACGGTCTGATACGCGCTTCTCTGCCTCTCTCCCTCCCTCCCTCAGTCCCTCCCTCCCTCGTTCGTGTGTTTCTCCCTCTCCCCTTGTCGCCTACTAACCACCGGTGTCTCGACTGCCTGCCTGCCTGCCTGGCTGCCTTGCCCTCAGACACGCCACGCCGTTGCTGGTCGCCTCGCGCTTTCTGCATTCCTTCCTTCTCAATTGGGGTCGGTCGGGGTCTTGCGATTGCAAGCAGGTGATGGAATGGACTGGATGGATGGATGGATGGATGCGGCGCAAAGGTAGCGTAGCGTGCCTGCATTGCATACACGCGTGCATACGGACGTTTTGGTGTGGGTGGTGGCGATGGATGGGCGTGGTGGTGTGCTTGTGTCGCGGGGCCACACACATGCAGAGAACAAACAGTCAGACAGGTGCCGTGCCGTGCCGTGCATCGCTATGATGCTTTGCTCGGGGAATTTAAAGACATGGATGGATGGATGGATGGATGGGCGACGTACGGGACCTGCTCACACTTACCTACCTGATTCACTATCTATCTCTCGCCGTCACATCGACAGCAGGGGACGAGGCAGACACACACCCGCCGGCCAGGGTTGCGAGCTGTCGAGCAAGTGCGGAGGGGCTTTCCCCAAATGCCCTGTCGAAGCAGCAATGGTCTCCACGCGCTTCCCTTTATCTCCCTGCTCACCAATATGCTTCCCATGGACAGCTTGGCGCTCCTCCACTCAGCATTCTGCCACTCAAGACTCTCCCCCAGTCCCCACCACGCGCCCCTCCTCCTCTCATCGTCCAGTGCGCTCCCGTCGCTGTCAGCACGCGCCATGACGATGACATCTCCCTCTCCCGATGAGTCGCTCGTCAGGGTGCCAGGGTCCTTCCCGCCAGTGGCACTCACGCGAGAAGAGGGCAAGAACGGCAAGCTGAGAGCGATGCTCGAGGCGAGAGGCATCCCGACGGTCGAGCTGCCATGCATCAAGACGGCTGTCGGCAGGGACCGACCGAGGCTGCCTCAGGTGCTGACGGAGGAGATCTTCGACTGGGTGTGTGTGACGTCGCCCGAGAGCGCCAAGGTGCTGGTGGAGGGTGTGCGGGAGATGGCCGGAAGGAGGGAGCTGTCGATTGCATCCATTGGGGCGGGGACCTCTGCGGTGCTGCGGGAGGGGGGAATGGAGCCGGCCTTCACGCCTTCACGCTCCACTGCACAGACATTGGCCCAGGAGCTGCCGCACAAAGGCAACAACAGGTCCGGACGATAATAGCAGGGAGAAGAGCAACCAACGCCTCCCTCCCTCCCTCACTCATTCCTGTCTGTTTCTCTGCCTGCGTGTGTGTGTGGCGTTGATTGGTTCAGGGTGCTCTATCCCGCGTCGGCATTGGCTCAGGCAACACTGGAGAGCGGGCTAGCCGACCGTGGCTTTGACGTCACCCGACTAAACACCTACACCACCCTCGGCATCCACCAGGACGGCCCCCATGTGCTGCCGTCCTCGATGGTCGAGGCGGCCCGCGCAGCACGAGTAGTGACCTTCGGGAGCCCCAGCGCTGTCAAGGGATGGACACACTTAACAGCCGGCGATGCGCCGTCACCATCACCTTCGGTGTATGCGGCCTGCATCGGGCCGACCAGTGCTGAAGAGGCAAGAAGGAGCGGCGTGTTTGCCGCCGTCACGTGTCCCGACGACCCCACGATGGATGGATGGCTGAACGCCACTGTAGAGGCCGTCAGAATGGCGATTGACCAGCAGAGGGCAGCGTGAGAGAGAGGGCTGGGCTGTCATTCAGTGGATAAGAGGGGCATTTGTGAGGATCTGCAGTGCAAGAGAGTCATTTAGTTGGTCTCTCTCTCTGTGACTCGCTCGCTCGTTCGGGTGGGTGTCGACTGGATTGCTCTATTGCTTTTGACTGACGAGCTGATTGGTACATGCCATGAGAATGAACACGAAAATGCATGGGCTGTCTGTCCACACAGACACACAACACACGTATACGAGCGGTGAACCACCCAGTCACCCTACATAAAGCCGGAAGTCAGTACACAGAGCGCGGTGCACGCAGCAGCATGTTCTATCTGTCGCTTGCCAAAATTCCCCGCCTCCCTCCCATCTCCCATCCATATAAAGGGTCCATTTGACTGAGCAGCCAAGAAAGAGTTGAATGAGATGCATACCTACTTATCGACCGAAACCGAGTAAAGACCTACTCCCCCCCCCCCATACAGGCTGTCGACTCATCCACAACAACATCAGCTCACCAGCAAATTAGTTTGTGATGTTGTTGATCGGCGTCACTTGCGGCCCGCGGTAGCACCACTCGCACCGCTCTTGGCTTTGTTGATCGCTTTCGTGAACGCCTCCTTTGGCTGCAGGGGCTGGTTCTCGTCTTGGTTTAGGGTGGCGAAGAGTGTGAAGGCGAGTGTCAAGTCATCTGCACGCGACAGACACACCATGGATGGCATCCAGCCACCACGAATAGCGTGGCCGCCTGTGTGGTTGGGTGGTCTGTGTGTCGACTTGTCCCTGCATACACTGGTTGTGCAGCCCCCAGTCCTTCATGACGCTGTCGAGCTCCACCAGCAGCCCCTTACCGTCCTCAGCCAAATCATACATCACCTGCACACACACACACACACACACACACACAGACTGCACGCACCCACGGCGTTTGCCTGCTTGCCTGGCTCACTCACCCTGGGGCACTTCCACTGGAAAATGTCGTAGTGCATCCCCACAACCAGAGCGACCTCCTTGCGCTCCTGCAACAGGATGGAAGGCACAAGGCAGCGCATGACTGCAGCGGCCAACGGCACGGGCGTCTGTGTGCTTACACCGAGGCTCCCGCACTGAGCAGACGCGTATCCAGGGCACTGGATGCAGAAGATGCCCACTTTCTCCAATGCCTGCACACACACACACAGTGCACATCCCACAGCTCACTACACCACTCGACTCGCCGACCGACCTTGTGCATCTGTTGGCCGATCTTGCGCTGGGCGTCGAAGATGTCGCGGTTGCCCCAGCACCGGAGGAAGATCCCCCCCTGCGCCTCAGGTGGGCTCAAAGCGCCCTCGAAACACACAACCTACAGAGAGAGAACAGCAGCATTGACTGGGACGCGTCTGCGGGCAGGCAGTCTTGCTAGCTGCCTGACCGGCTTGATGTTGAACTCTGTCTTGAACATGGTCAGGCGCTTCACGGCGCTCTCTATCAGCTCCTCCACTGCAGATGAGTCCGTCACGACCTGACGAAGGTCCTTGGCGCCAGCGGCCTGCAAGCGAGAAAAACACCAAGTTCTCCAGCAGCCTTTTCGCCGCCTGCACACGAGAAAGATGCCCTTCCGTGCTCACGCACCGTGAAGATCACCTCGGCGCCCAGGCGAAACGAAAAACGCGCAAAAGGCACACGTATGTGCGCAATGAAAAGCGCATCTGGTTTCTGTGTTGGCGCTCACGTGAAAGGCCACGTTCTTGCCCCTGTAGGTGGACAAGTCGCCGGGGCGGCCCGTCGCCTTGATGTATCCGAGCAGCTCTGCGTGCTCCGCCATGGTGAGAGATCTCAAAACCTCGTCTCTGTCGAGGTTCGAAAAAGGCTTGGAAGATCCGGCAGCAGCGGTTTCAAGGAGACCCGGATGTGCGAGCTTGCACGATTGCGAGCCCCAGTGCAGTCCCCGAAAAGCACACCCGTCATGGCGAGTGGAGAACCCAGTGCAGCCGCTGCTGCTGCTCCACCTCCCGAGGAGGACCCCGCTGCGGCGGCGGCGGAGGCCAAGTACAACAAGAGCCTACCCAGCGCCCTGGACTTCAAGGGCCTGCGTCGATGGCCGATGCCTGCGGCAGAGGTGCAGCTGATGGAGACGATTAAGGCCATGGGAGAGGAGGAGAGGGAACAGCTGCAGACAGCCTACAAGAAAAAGTTTCTCAAGGTCAGGCAGCTGTAGGCAGCTGGGTGGACGGCTGAACGGATGGATGGGATGGCCCTTGTGCGTTGTGTATCTGTGTTGGTATGTGTGTGTGTGTTTATGCAGTCGATGGCTTTAATGGAGGCCAAGAACACCAAGATGAATCTCAACAAAGTGCAGGAGAGCTGGCTGCGCGTCATGAGGGCGGCAAAGGTCATCACTGAAGCAACACGCCAGAGCCCTCCCTCTGTGTTCGCGGACACATCTTGTATGTTCCCTTCCTCTCTGTCGTGCAGACGAAGGATCTGAAGCTGGAGACGGAAGTGCTCTCGCAGATCTTCGACCGCGACTTAGAGCGCAAGGATGCGCTGCTGCAGATGTACGACAGGGACCTCAATGAGTCGGAGGAGCAGCAGCTCACCATCGTCCGCTCGCACCTCATGAACATCGACAAGCTCTTCGAAATACAACAGAGCAGGCTAGAGGTGAGTCCGTCGAGCGGGGGAGACACTGCGGGAGACACTGCTATATGTGTGTCTGTGCCTCAGGGTCTGGAGGAGGAGTTTCTGCGGATGGTCAAGGAGATCGAGAGCGAGTTCTTGACTGAGCGAGAGCACATTATGGAGGCGCACAACCTGTTCAAGTCGGAGCTGCAGATCGTGGTGCAGCGGATTGACAACGAGGAGAAGGGCAGAGAGCAGATGGAAACCACCGAACATAACACACAGTGAGTGAGCCACTGAGACAGAGACAGAGACAGAGACAGACAGAGACTCCCGCCGCCACCCCATGAGACATGTGTATGGGACTGCGTGTCAGGTATGAGTTGATCCGCAATCGTAACATCGAGGAGGACCATCAGATGAAGTCCCGTCTTGAGGAGATCATTGACCAGATCAAAGAGCGCTGCAACACAGCACTGCAGAACTACCGCGACAACACCGACAGCCACGCACAGGAGTACAAGCGGCTGCTGCAGCAGGACGCACACCTCTCGAGAAAGGTCGACCAGAAGCTCAGAGCGGTACGGATGTGGGCAGGGACGGACACACGAGCTGGAGTGCCATGCCAGCCAGCCACTCGTTGCTGATTGCACCCAGGTGGAGAGGATGCAGTCGAGCATTGCCCACTGGAAAATGAAGATCGCACAGAACAAACAGGTCAGTAAGCCAAGCCGCTGCAGCCGGGACTCATTCATTCGTCTGTCTGCAATATTTCTTCTTTCCCTCAGGAGTGTGAGGTCCGCAACGCCCAGCTCCGGACAGAGAAGGAGCAGATTCAGAGGCACTTTCAAGAACTCAAAGCCAAAATGGCAAAAATGAGGTAGGCGATGCGGAACACACACGTTCGTGTCTCTGTCGGCCTGCGAATGATCGTGCACTGCTCCTGGATGTGTGCAGGGAGGAGGAGCGCGGTCGTCTGGCGGACCTGACGACCAACGCAAAGGAGTGCCTTCAGAAGCTGCAGGAGCAGATCAAGATGGGCGAGCGGATACTCAGGACAGCAGAGCTCTGCAAGTGAGCCTCTTTCATCTCTGCTGGCCTGTTCATGGGGATGTGTGCGTGTGGGTGTCCTTGCCTGGTTTGCCGCCTGCCTGCCCGTTTGCCTGCAGTAAGTACGAGACAGAGCGCGAGAAGGTATTGTCTTTCTACCTGAGTCGCGATGTGGATGTGGACGAGCTGCAGTGGGACCAGGAGGACTTCAGGGAGGAAGTCAGGGTGAGTAGATGGATGGAAGAGAAAAAGAGAGTGGCCCGTCTGTACGTGCTGTCTCTCGTTTCTCCCTTTGTTCTTCAGGATGCGTTGAGCGATGTGGGTGTCGATGAGTGGTCGTATCTCGACACGTTCCTCAAGAGATACAACAAAGTCATGCTCGACAAGTCAGTCGGTCGGGGACCAGCTTATCCGCCCACCCACCATCCACCACACACACTCTCTCTCTCTCTCTTTCTTACCAACTTGTCTCTGTGTGCAGGTTGGCGATCGACAAGGAGACGTCTCGTTTGGAGCAGGAGAACCACCAGCTCAAGTCGATCCTGAAGCAGTTCCTCGACGGCGTGTCGGTGAGCGAGGAGGTTCTCAGCCAGGCCAACCCACTGCTCATCGTCAACGGGCGCATCAACCTCAACCACATACCCGTCAAGAGATCCCCAGATCGAAAGGTATGCACTCATGACTCATCCCTGTACATGACGGTCCGCCCCCTTTTTGTGGATGTGGCGCCTTGTCGTGTGCGTGCTGCAGGTTGTGATCGAAGCGGCTACTCATTTCAGAGAGCTGAGGGCGCAGCAGACCGTGCCAAAAAACTGAGTGCGGGGTGGGTGTGTGCCTCTTTGGGCTTCTTCGTCTGTTTGGTTGGTCAATGGTTCCTCTTTCGCTTCTCGATCGATCGATCGATCGATCGATCATCGATCGACATTGGTTTCTGGCTCTGTTGACGTATGTCTGTCTACAAGCATCAGTCCTGATTGCCTGCTGTCGTGTGTACGTCCTGATCATGATGCATGAATGGATGGATGGATGGATGACCACTTGGACTTGTACTCGCATGGTCGTGCGAGGGGGGCATCAACTTGCCATCAAGGGCCGATATTTGTGACGGACGATTAACATTGACTGACGTCCAGCCGATGGGGAGACGGACGTGGAGAGGTCCCATGTACGTCTGCGTGCCACTGTGCAGGTAGGCCGCCCATTCAGTCAGCGTGCTCCCCTCATGATGTGGTGAGACTTAGTGAGCAGCATGTTGTCGTAGAAACGCGTCACGTGAGACTGCTCACACACACATACGCAACGCAGCACACACGTGAGCCCGCGCAACCACAGAGACAGAACTATTTTGCCCGCTTACCGTTCTGAGGCCGTGCGGGGGACCCTCCACCTTCGCCTGAAGAGCAACCAAAGTGTGAAGGACGATATCAGGATACTAATCCTAAGAAACAGGTCAGCGTCTCACCGTTTTGATCTTCCATCCGATTTCCTGCGACTCGAGTCTGACCTTGTCGAACTTCACGTTCGGGTCCTTGCTCGAACGAACTTGCTGCAGGCACGGCAGACAAGAAGAGAGAGCTGGTCTGTGTGTGAATCGATGGCAAGCGAGGAGGGATGCTTTGTAGCTGACCTTTTTCCGCTCATTCAAGAGAGAGGTGGCAGACTTGTGTTCCTTTCCTGCAGGAGGAAAGACGTGTAGATAGAGAGACACAGACAGACAGACAGACAGACAGACAGACAAATCGATGTGAAGAAAGGTGATGCAAGTCTGCCTCCTCACCGTTTGTCATGGTAGTGAGGGGTTTGAATGTGCAGCAGTTGCTGTTTGGGAACCTGCGAGCCGACACCACCCGCAGAGAGACACACATTCCTGACTCTGAAGCCTGGAACGTCTATTCGATCAAGTACCAGTGTGCGCCTCTCCGGTGTCCCTCCATGGTGCTTTCCAGTGACTTGATGGTCTCCGGCTCCAGCAAATACTGATTCGATTGACGCTTCAACGACAATGGATGGGGACCTGAGACACACACACACACACACAGAGAGAGAGAGAGAGAGAGAAGCAGATCGATGATGATTTACTCCACTGAAGGCCCTATACCCATGACAGGTCCCTCCTTGATGGATAGAAAAGGCCGCTGAAGGAAAACAACAACACGACGTCATCTTTTCCCTCCCTCCCAACGCATGCACTGCAATGTAAAGGGTTTTCCTCCCTTTGAGAAGAGAGGGCCGTGCAGCTCCGCTCACTCACCAGGCTGGCGGCATAGTCCTGTGCGTTGCCTGGGCCGCTTGCCTTGTTGATTTCAGCGAAGGTTCTCAGTCTTGGCTGCATGCGGGATGAGGGGGCTGGTGGGGGGCCAGAATCCCCGAGGGCGTCAATGGAGGTTTCCTGCATGCTCTCAATGCTGCGTGTGAGCAGGAAATTTCGTGCACGGCGAAAAGGCGGTCGAAATCGGGAACGGCGTCCGTCCCCGAACTGAGCCTGAGGGCCCCGCGCGATCCCGATCTCGCCACGGAAGCAGAGCTGCAGCGGCGCAAGCAGCGATGCAGCATGCTGAATGAACCCAACTGTACGTGAGGAAGTGAAAGCGCATACACTGCGTAGCTCATCGCGTTGTCCATCATGCTTTCTCCTCTTTTCACAGCAGTCGATGTGAATCACATGATGAGGACCGGGACTTCACTCGTCTACAAGATCCCGCAACCGATCTCTCGTAGCATGACATTTGCGTCACCCACTCGCCGCCGCCTCTCTGATATCTGCAGCAACACGCGGAGGGAGCAGTCTGGGAAGCGTCATTCATCGCCCAGCAAGATCGCTGTGAGGAAGGCGATTGTGGCGTATAAGCGCGGCGTGTATGACGATGCTGTGTGGCGCGGCATCCGCAATGACGTCAAGCGGCACCACGAGAGCATGGAGCTGCGGGACGTGGCTTCGCTGCTGAGGATCTTCAGCAGACGAGAAGATGGGACTAAGGTAAACAGGGAGTGAGATCTTATCTGTGACAAGTGATTGCTGGCCGTGAACGGTGTTGTTGTTGTGTTCAGATGTTGGATCTCTTTGCTCCCCGAGTCCGTCGCGAGCTGACGCACTTCAGCCCAGACAGCCTGGTGGTCACTCACACACGCAATGCGGCACCGACGCCCCACTGCAAAGAGGCGCTGTGCTGCCATCCATCTTGTTCTTGTGTTCAGGTCATTATTCTAAAGGCGTTCATCCGGCATGATCTCAAGGACAACGAGACCGTTTCACCGCTCGTCGAGACGTTGCTGGAGAGGGCACCCTCACTCACACCCCCATTCACTGTTGACCTCTTGCTCAGCCTGTCGGATTATATCGGCGACCAGCCGTCCGCTGTCAAGGCCGTCGTGGAGGCTGTCCATCCTCTGACCCAGTCCTTCCTCGAACAGCCATCTTGCCTATCGCAGCTGCCGGCACACAACAATGTGATGCTGCTGGCAGCGGTGGGGCGACTAATGCTGATCGCTCCCATCCAACAAAGGTCAGGTGACCCGCCACCTGTGTACGCGTCACTTACCGACCTCTTAGTGGCTCAGCTGGCCCTTGACCCTGATCCCGTTCAGCATGGGTCTTTCTTCTACACGTGCCTCATATGCCGTGGCCTGATGGACATGTTTCGAGCCGTGGTGGGTCGACGCGGCAGCAAAGAGGACCTGCCCTTCCAGCCATCGACAGTGGAACACCTGCAGCAGTTCGGCCAGTGGACGGAGGACAGCCTTGTTAGGTGGCTGGACGCACCCCCACCCTCCCCACGGGAGGGCAACAAGTCAACCGCTGCAGTGCTCAGGGAGCAGCACGGGTCCCCCCTCTCGTCAACTGACCTGTTGGCAGGCCTTGAGGTGCTGGTGAAGAGCGCGTGTGTGCGGCGGCGATTGACGGGCGACAGCCGGCACGAGCGAGAGGAGGAGGCTTTGCTGAAGGAGAGGATAGACGTGGGTGTGGCGAATGTTTGGCGGCGGATGAGGTGTGACGCGAGGCGGTTTCACCCGCAGCTGCGGGCGAGGGCGGACCGGCTGACGAGACGAATGAAGGTGGGTGTGTGGATTGTGTTGGGTGGAGGAATGACGGACGGACACCGCAAAGGTGAACCTGTTTCATCGGCTGCTCTGTGTCTGTCGTGTGTCGGTTTGTCGCATGCAGGAGCTGGATTAGCCATCGTGCAGACGTGGATGTCTGAGAGCCTTGTGAGTTTCATCGGAGCCATTGTTTGTGAGACGAAAGGCTTAGTTCGTTCATGTATTGCCAGCAGGGAGGCAAACACGACGCACTTGAGCTCGTCTGTCACGCTAATGTCAGCTTCTTCGCTGCAGGCAGCTCTTCATTCAGAGACGCCAACCTACACACACACACACACACACACACACACAGGCGAAAGAATCCACCAGCACCACACAGGCCTCCGACACGCAGCCCACTCACCTCTCCTTCATCACATTGGCAGTCTCCTCCAAATGAACATCAAGCTTGCCGTCCACTGCAGCCATCGACCGCACCCACATGCTATCAATCCCCTCCTTGAAGCGCGGCTTCGGGGGCGGGTCTTGAGCCACATAATCCTTCATATACGTCCCATGCTCGGGCGCACTCACATCAAACTCCTCGTCCCTGCCGTCCGAATCTGTGTCGCTCAACGCGTCACGATCGAGCCCTCCCTGGGGCAGCCAGTCGACTCTGTCGCCCCGTATGACATCCGGTGCCGCCCCTCCGCTGCCCGCCCAGCCGATCCCGCCGGCTGGGCAGCTGTTTGCGCCGAAGATGTCGTCGACAAAGTCCTGGCAGAGTGAGCGGCTGTGTCGGTGCATGTCGGAGAGGAATGGGTCAGCCACGTTGAGGTAGCTGGGGAGCAGGGGGGCATGTCTGGGCGGGTGGCGGAGGGGCACCGGCTGCATCGATTGCACACACGTCTCGCCAGTGGATGGATGGATGAGACACGCTCAAAGGCAGGTTGCGTCTCGTGTCTCCCTACCTACCTGTTGCAGTCGATATTCGATGCTGGTCTCAGGGCATGTGGGCAGCTCTATCTGTGGCTGCCCCTCCTGCAGCCTCGGCAACAGCAACTGCACAGGGTCATGCTCCAACGGCAGCAGGCATTCTTCTGACAACGCCATCGGCTCCTCAGCCCCATCATCGATGGCTCCTCGCGGCCCCCTCACGCCCCTCTCCTCCAGGGCACCATCTAGCGGATGTCTGTCGGGCTGCAGACGGAGATAGCTGGCGGCAGGAGGGGCGGGAACGCTCCGCAAGGCCATGACTTCGAAGTCGAGACGCGGTTTCGGCTCGATCGGCTCCCAGGAGTCATAGGCATCAATGGGCTCGACGTCCACTGGCTCGAGTATGGCGTAGCCGCTGCTGCTGCTCGACGATGAGGCCGCGGTCCCTTTCTCCTTCCCTTTGCCTTTTGCTGCCGCCGTGTTGCTCGCCCCTTGTGTAAAGAAGATGGGAAACCGCTCTGGCAACACCAGATGCGGACCAATCTCGAGAGTGGGGACGCCTGACGACGGCGCCGCACTTGCTGCCTGGCTCGCAGTGCTGTCGCGTTTCTGCTGGTCCCGTTTGCTGGTGCCCGTGAGGGCGGCCTTGGTCTCCGACTCCACCCACTCTCGGCAGGTCGCCCGATTGGTGACGTGGTTCTGCCGAAGCTCGTGTTGAAGGCGCCGCAGCCGCCTCCCTGCCCGAGTGCGCATCACAATCTTCGTCGCCGCCCTCAGAAAGCGATCGATCACCTGATACGCGCCGGTTAATGAGGAGCGTGTGTGTGTCTGTGTGCACGTCTCACCTGCAGTCTAAGAGGGAAGCTGTTGGTGTGGTGCTCGTCCCATGTGGGGGGCTGGGTACGGCGGATGCGCTCGGTGAAGCCACCGATGGTCACAACGGCCTGGGAGGACACCTCGGTCTGCGTGCGACCTATGTCCGCCTGCATGAATAGGCGTAACAGACACACACAGTTGTGCTATGTGCGGCTGGCCATGCCGTGTCTCGCGCAGTTCGGCCGACCTGCAGCCTTTTCTCCAGGGCATCTTGCAAGCTCTTCTCCTGTGCATTGCGTATGCGTGATTGTGTGTCTTCTGTAGGCGGCAGCTCGCCTATGAAGACGCCCGTCTTGAGTGCTTTGGCCTTATCGGCCTCCTGCACGCCACGCCACTGAAGGTCGAAGCGCATCTCGCGAGCCTACACCACGCAAATCACCACAAATGAACGAATAATAGAAGTCTTATACATTTCCAGCTGGGGCGCCCACCTGTTTGGCGTCCTCAGAATCGTAGTCTTCTTCCTGTGTTTCGTCCTCTTCGCCGAGCATATCCCCTCCACTGGCCTCCATCCTGCAACGCCGCCTCTCCTGTATCGCACGCTGCTCGGCCATGAGCAAAGGCAGGTCACGCAGAGGAATCTTGCCCGCCGTCTGGTTGAGGACAAAGTTTGTGGCTGCGGTGCTGGTGCCGCCCGTCACGGGCACGCGGATCCCGGCTATCTTGCGGTCGGGGGGCGGGGAGGGGCGTCGGGGGGGCGACACGGCCATGGGGGGCCTGTCCACGCTACTCATCAACGCCTGTGCTCGCTCCTGCGCTCATCATATGAAGTCGACGACAATAAGATCCATGTCTCTTCGTGCTACTCCTTTCTCTCCATGGCACCTCGTATTGGTCTATCAGTCTCTGCTCAGTCTGCATCTGCATCGTCTGCAGCCCCTCCTGCACGCGCCGGTCGCGAACGACCCCTGGGTGGCATGAGCCGCAGGCGGCGATCAGCAGGGGCTCGAAGGACAGCTGGGCGATGTCCAGCTGAAACTCGAGGCGAGAGGTGCCCAGCTGAGAGGGCTTGTACGACAGCACAATCTCCGCTGTGCCACTTGCTGGGATGGTGCCTGCAGACGTAAGGAGACAAAGGCGGACTGTAGTGACTTGTGTTGTGTCCCAACTCGGCTCTTCTCGGCTCGTATCGTCCGTCTACCTTTCATATCTGCGGGCTTGACAATGTGAATGTCGATGGATGGGCAGACGACCGTCAGACCGTACTCGAACTCCACAGGCACGTCACACCGCAGCGGCACACGTCTCTTCCTCTTTTCGCCGACAGCCACCCTTCCGAAGTCGACGAACCGAGGTACCTCGACCGGGACGAAGGCCGGGTAAGCATGCAGAGGGATGAGGAGCCCCCCAGCCTCCGTCTGGACCCGAATCTCGTCATGATGATAGCAGTACTCGGTCGGGGCAAAGTCGACTCGCAGCACCTCCGCAATCCCGGGTGCCACGACGCCTTTCTTGTCGAAATGCACAGAGAAGTTATGCCCGGATGGGTTGAGAATATTGACCCTCCTGGGGTGCTTGGACGTGTTGAGCACCTCCACACGCTGCGAATGGACCTTGCCGACAGTGAAGCCGCAGAAGTGGACGACTGCAGGGCGGCAGCTGATGTACTTGCCCTCCCCTGTAGTCGCAGCACGGCGGACATAAAAAGACACACACACACACACACACACACACACACAAACAGAGAAGCAGACAGAGAGAGAGAGAGAGAGAGATGACGTATTACCAGCACACAAACTGAGACTCCCCTTTGCTTACCAATCTGCTTGTATCGGATGGGCGCCATCGACGAGGGGTGCTTGGGGCTCTTTCGCGTGTCCTTGGTGAGTGTGTGAGGAATGGTTACGACGGGCCCCGGCGGCCCAGCAGCTGCATTCACGGCCGTATCGCTGCCCGGCTTGCCGTCGGCATGCATGGCCGCCTCAGTTGTCGTGTCTGCTCGTCCGTGGTCATCAGGGGGAGTTCCTTGACCCGACCGAGGTGGCGTGTTCTCAGTGACGACCGGCATGATGCTTTTATGGATGGCGGACACAGCGGAGGTTGGAAGACGAGGACTCGTACGTTGCACGCTCAAGGATCGACCCCTGCTGACCCCCAGAACGACAAAACAGATCGGCTCGGAGCAGCTTCACGCCCTCGTCGACCAAGATCTGCGTCACGACAGCTTTGCCTGTGCCTCTGCTGTCCTCCTCGCCCGCCCCCATCGCCCTCTCTGCGCTCTACTTCCCTCCCCCAATCCAGTCAAGATGCCCATCGCCACGACGGCGCCCGCCGCTTGGGGAAGCAAGACCAGCGTGGTGGCCGTGGTCGCGGGCAGCGGGGGCAAGATGGGAGCGTTGAAGGTGGCTTCCGCCTCCCTCCTCCATGTGCTCCACGCGGCCACGAATCCCGTCGTCATCGGCTGTGCTGCCGGCTACATCACTTTCAAGATACTCACAGCAAAGCAGCACGAGATCGAGGGATTCCTCCACAGCTGCGAGCAGTGGTGGAGGGGCCTCTTCGACCACAGCCCCACGACAGCGACAAACGTGCCGGCCCCTGATGAAGCCGCTGAGATGGTCATGGAAATCGCCCCTCTACCGCCACAGCGCCCTCCCGCCGCCGCAGCGCCTCCCGTCGCCTCCCTCTTTTCCCAGATCCAGCCCCCTCCCTCCCTCACACTTCAATCAGCCGCCTGCGTTCGATCCCTCAACAGTGAAGGGCCTGATGGAATCGCCTTCGACAACCACGCGGGGGTCATCGTGGTGGCGGGCGGCGTGTCAGCCATTCGTGGGTCTGAAGGGTCGGGGCGCCCGCTGACTCAATGGTTGGCCGACACCGCTAGGGAGAAAGCGACCGCACAGCCAATCGTGTCGGTCACCAACAATCGAGCATCCGACCTCATCGTGGCGACATGGGAGGCGGCCGAGAGAAGCGGCTGCCCACGAGGGGCCAGTACAATTGCTGTGGCGGCCCTCAACCAAGTGCCGCCGGACATGGCCCAGGGGAGGGGTGTATATGGCGTTGATATGGCGTCTTTTGGGGATTCGGTGGCCATGGTTCTGTGGCGAGATGCGGAGGACGGAGAGCTGCACATTCTCAGCCGAACGGAGCCGATGATGGTCAACGACAACGCGCCGAGACAGCTCTCTTTCTTTCCCCCGCGACACAGCATGGATCCCCCTCCCGCCACTCTGCTGATGGCGCTACAAGAGCATCGTCTGGCGACATCTGAGGGTGATCTTTTGCTCTGCCTGTCTCCTGGTGTAACCAACATTCTGTGCGACGACGACATCGAGACCATCATCAACAGAATGCCCGGTTCACCCACAGCCCACGACGTCGCGTCAGCAGTGTGCTCGGCTGCATGTGCCAACAGCACCCGCAGAGACAGCCTCACAGCATCCGGCAATGTGGAGGGGCGATTGGGGGGGAGGGCGGATGACATATCGGTTGTGGCGGCATGGGTGGTGCCAAGAGAGGGGCGGATTAGATGAGGCGGTGGTTCAGTTCAATCGGTTGTGATTTGTCGGTGTGTCAAGTGTGTTTTCGGCAGTGTGTACTCAGCCTATTTGGACTCTGTGCGTGTGTCTGTGCGTGTGTCGGTACGTGCAGCTATAGCAGACCTACTCATATGAGTGAACCCATGTTGATTTGTGGATGGATGTGCAGGTTGATTCATTGCTGTCTGTCCATCCATCCACTTACTTACTGCACACACACGCCACAGGCACATCAAATAAACGAACCAAGCGTCGATAGATGAAGTAAGTAAGCCGCCCAGTCACTGACAAGGCAGCACAGACAAATACACCCATTTGTCACCGCACACGACATGCAGAACACAAATGCAGTGGGCACCGGCCAGGTAGTGGCAGCCAGACGGACAGCCATGCATGTGGCCAGAAAAACACACACGGCCCACACACGCGGTGGTCAGTACTGGGTCGATTGGGGCACACCACTCGACACCCGGCAGGCAGGCAGGCAGGCGTTTTCTGTCTCCCTGCCTGCGATCGATCATGGCGCTGCGTGTGGCACAGTGAGGTGCGTCGACGGCGCCCCAGTACTATCCTCCGCCAGATAGCCGAGCATCCGCTGCAGCATCTCCACGCCCTACACACACACACAACACAGAAAGGTAAATGTCAGTCAGATCACACCACTCATGGTGGCGTTGTGGCATTGAGGCATCATCATCCGTCAGTCAGATACCTTGTAGAGGTTCTTCATGCGTATTCGTTCGTTTGGCAGGTGGGCGGCGTCGCTGGACTGGCCCATGGGCAGCTGGATGGCTGGGATGCCCAGCACCGCACTCAGGCAGTGGATGACAGGCATCGTGCCGCCCTCGCGGATCACCAGCGGCCGCACGCCCCAGCTGTCCGTCACCGCACGCGTGGCGCAGCGGAACAACTTGCCCTGCCGGCTGCTGCTGCTGCTGCTGTTGTTGCTGTCGTGCGTGTCGGTCCGGGCGATCCATGCGTCCCCCACACTGACCACCCGCAGCTTCAACGAGTTGAGCGACGCCCGACGGCCGAATTCGCGAGTGAGGTGCTCAGTGAGGCGGTCCACCAGGGCATTGGCGTCCTGGTCGGGGACAAATCGAATAGACAGATTGCACACCGCACTGCAGGGAATCACCTGATCGATCGATCGATTAGAACAAACGGAACGAACACAGTGCTCTCTGTCTGTCTGTCTCTTGCTTTCTCACTGACTGACCCTGAATGTGCCCTTCGTCAGATGCGACCCACCACTGCCTCTTGATGCAGACGAGCCCACGCCGCCCGGCCGCCCCCCTCCCTCCCTCACACTACCGTCATCGCGACTCGGCTGCGGCAAGAGGGATGCACGAGTCTCATCGCCGCCTGTGCCACTGGTGGCGTCAGCAGCCGGTGCCTCGTTGGCCTCATTGAGTGCAGCCGCCAGCAGCCCCTGAGCGGTCGTCGAGGCGTCACGGGGGTTGCTGTTGGTAATGTGTGACGCAGTAGGCAGCGCGGCATAATCAGTGGGCGATGTGGGGGCATAGTGGTGGTAATGGTGTTTTCTCGCGAGTGAGGTGAATATGTCGGACACGGAGATACAGGGGGCGCACCACCGCTGGTAGAGGATGTCGAGGGGGCTCTGCGACTTGAGCGCCGCGCCCTTGATCTGCCGACGGTAGCGATCCACGTTGAAGTAGCTCCCCAACAGACTGCTCTCCTACACACATATGAATGAATGAATCAACACACGCGCACACAGATAGATCCATGATCTTGGTTTTTTCTGTGCTTTGTGGCTCGGCGGCGTGTCGTCGCACCTCTCTTGAAAAATGACGGTGCCGACACGGCGGCTGTTTCAAGAGAGGCGTGCCGTCAGCACAGCAGGTGGGCAGAGCGACGCCTGGTAACGGGGGAATGATGGCCGGATTGGGGTTGCCCTGCTCGTCATTCAACGTGCTGACGGACAGCAAGCAACACAAGTTACACACAGGAAGGAACCAAGGCATCGGTCGACCCCATGTGTCATCCATCGAGCCTGTGTGCCTCTCTCTCTCTGCTGCTTGTACCTGACAAGGGCGATAAGGTCTTGCAGCGGCTCTGCGACGATGCCCCCGTGCAGTCCGCTGTGGAGGTCAGCATCGCCCCCCCGCACCTCTATCTGGTAGTCGATGACGCCCCGCATGCCGTAGACCAAACAGGGGGTGTGGTCGTCGATCCAGTAGCTGTTGCTGCATATCAGGTACTCGCAGCCCTCGAACCAACCCTCCCGCTGCGCACACGCCACCATCGACTCGAACCCCACACTGCCGTTCTCCTCCTCACCTGCACACAACACAACAGAGGCAAGCCCTTGGCATGGCAGTGTGTGGTTGTCTGTTTCCGTCTTGTGATGTTCTGTCCTGACCCTCGATGATCCACACGAAGTTGACAGGCAACTCGGACAGCGCGGTAGCGCCCTGGACCGCCGAGCGGCTCCGTTCGCTCCACTGTCTGGAGTTGGGTGGGGCCTCCAAGCCGTTGCGCACGTTGCTGCTGCCGGTGCAGCCAGTGCGTGACCTGCCCTTGGGCCGCTGCGACTGCAGTGCCTTGACGGCAAAGATGGACGCTAGGATGGGGCCCTTGTTGTCAGTCGTGCCACGACCATACCTGACAGACAGACAGACGACACACAGCACCGCAAAGTAGGGGTGGGTGGTGTGCTGTGCTGTGGCGTGTGTGTTCGTGTGTGTCCGTTGGTTGCAATGCAAACCAGTAGCCGTCCTGTCCTGTCAACTCGAAGGGCGGCGTGCGCCACGCATCACCAGAGTCTGGGACACATGCACACAAGGGGAGGAGAAGAAAATGAACAACGTGCACACACAGCACACTCTTGTCGCTCTGATTTGGTCACGCATGCACTGTTCGTCAACCCACCTGTCGATGTCTGGGGCGCCATGCTCGCGCTCACGACGTCGTAGTGGCCATAGAAGACCACCGTCGGCTTGGCCGGGTCGTCGCCCAGCCGCCCCACCACCAGTGGAGACTTGGCCCCCGGATGCGTCGCTCGCTGCCTGTGGCAGTCCTCAAACTGCACGCGGCCCTCCGACCCGGCACACTCGCGAGTCGCCGGCATCGCCTGCTGCGCGCGGGGCGTGTCGGTCCCGCTGGGATGGGCGAACAGCTTGACCCGCGCACCGAGCTGCTCGAGCAGCTTCTGGATGAACTTGGCGTTCTTCCAGCACTCCTCCAGGCAGCTGACGTCCCCGGAGACGCTCTTGAATGAGATGAGGTGGCGGAATAGCAGCTCGAACTCGAACACGGCCGACCTGGGCAAGCCGTACCTCACCCTCGTCTCGGCCACCTCTCTGCTGTCCTTGTCCTTTTGCCGCTTCTTTGTGCCACCAGTGCAGTTGTGCGGTTCTGCAGGTGGCGGGAGCACCACCCTGCGCTCTTCCTCCCTGGAGGTGTCCCTGACCGGCGTCGACTGCTCGGCCAGTGGGCTGGCCAGCCCGTCGAGAGTGAAGTCGCTGTCATTGCCGTCCCAAACAGACGAGGAGGGGTCTTCAAGCGGCGACGGGCTGGGGCTGAATGACGCCGACCCATGTGCCTCGAACTCCTCACGCACCTGCACGCACCGAACGAGCCCGTCGCCGCCAGCCACCAGCACGGAGAAATCGTCGATGCGTTTGGAGCCGACGGGTGGCGCGTCCTCGTCTGCGGCTGACGTGTGGGGCAGGGCGATGGTGGCCGTGATGATGGCTGTGCCCATTGGCAGGGCATTGGTGGTGCCGACAGTGGAGAGGAGGCGGTGTGTCTCGCGGCACCAGATGAAGAGCTCGCTGTTGGCGCTCGAGAGGACGTAGCAGTGCGTCAGGGCTATCGACAGGACCTCACTCGTGTGACCCTGATATCATATAAACACGCACACATCTATGTGTGTGTTTCCATGGGCGTGTCTGGTGCATCATCCATGTGGCCATCGTACGATGAGGCTTTGTCTGCAGCATCTCAGCTCGACATCCCACATCCGGACGGTCTTGTCCCGACTGCAGAGAGAAGACACAGACAGAGAGTGCGTGACAGGATGGGATGGGTGGCTAGGTGTTGCTGTGCTGCGCACCTGCCGGAGAAGACGATGCGCTCATGGTTGCCGCCTCCCAGAGGCCGACGCCACCCCGATGCACCACCGGTAGCTTGGTTGCCGTCGCGACGGTGCTGGTCAGAACTCGCAAGGCATAGAATCCCACCCCTAACCGACACAGACCACAACAGACAGAGAAGCGCGTCACATGGAGAAACGCGTCACATGGAGACAGATCTTCCTGGCTGGTCTCTCGCCGACGTCCCTGTGCACCTGTGTCCCTTGAGCGCGCCTTCCATCCGTCCGCCCTTCCACACCAGGATGATCCCGTCGCCCCCGCCCGTCAGCACATACTCACCACAACCAACAATCGCCTGGATGAACCCCGTGTGGCGAGACGCGCCCGTCAGCGGCTCCACTGCCAGCGAATGGTAAGCCGCGTCGCCTCCGTCGGACCTTTGTGTCGTCTGCTGCGGAGCGAGCAGCTCGTTGAGGCTCAGTGTCACGCAGGTGGTGTTCTGGAAGCCGACATAGAGGTCCAAGTATGGGTGGGCGCTTGATGACGGCTGACGGGTGGCCTCTGCTGCTGCTGCTGCAGCCGGCGAGTGCCGCCGGCTGAGCCGGCCCTCGGCAGGTGCGGTGCAGAGGGACAAGACGTCGCCCTGCAAGGGCATAAACCGCACCTGTGTCCGCAGAGATGGCCGATGGCATGAAGGCGCCGGTGCTGGTGCTGCTGGCAGGGCGACCGCAGTGAGGCGACTGGTGGTTTTGAGGACGGTGGGGATGCCATCGGGTGAGGGGAAGAGGTGGTCCATCGAGTCGACGAGAGTCGCGTGGGGGGACGCGTCGCCGTCAGATACAGCAGCAGTGGAGGAGACGAGCAGGCAGCTGATGTCCCAGAGGCAGACAGTGGTGTCCGATGAGCCGCTCAACAGCCACAGTTTGCCTTTGCTTGTGCTGTTGGTGGGGCTGCCGCCATCTGTTGGCCGGGGCTGTGGTTGGTGGTGTAGTGCGAGGGAGAGCACGGCTTTCTTGTGGCCGGCCAGTGTGTGGATGGTCTCGTACGTGTGGGTCTCCCATATCTTGATTGATCCATCCTGCGGGAAAGGAAAGAAAACAGACTCACCCCACCCCCAGGTGCCCGCCCAGGTACCGTACCTGGCATCCGGACACAACGATGTCCGAACCAGCCACAGCAGCTGCATCCGACGGAAGGTAGGCCGACGGGATGGTCAGCATGCACAGGATGGCGTCGCCGTGGGCCCTGAACGAGTGCCGGTGGAAAGGGGTGAGCGACTGCAGCACCCACTTGATGCCGGCGGGCGACGACAGCTCCATCGACAGAGACATCGCCCCGCAGCTCAGCGAAGGGGGCGGTGTCATGGCACGGCCGAGAGAGCGGTTGGTGCCGAGCACGGGCCTTTTGGGACTGGCCTGCTCAAGCCACTCCGTGTCGACCTCCGTGCCCCTCTCCACCTCCACCAGTCTGCTCGGCGGACCCATGACGGCCTTGCTAATGTGGCGTGAGCAGCAAGAAGGCATTGGTGTGATGAGAACATCGATGGTCTTGGGGATGGGCCTGGGGATGGGAAAGGGGTGGTTGGCCGACCAGATGGGCAGCACGGCGGGCGACGGGGGGAGGGGTGGGGGTCTGTCTGCGAGGGGGGTGCCGCTGCTGCCGTCACATACCACTAGATGGTTGGACGGCACGGGCACCCACTCCTGCACATAACATTACTCATGCGAGCAGGGTGCTATAAGTGCAGGGCAGGCGCTGTGTGTACCTCTGGGTAGAGGGTGAGCGGTTCGGATGTAATGATGGCCACCTCTATCCTGATGCATGGATGGATGGATGTCAGGGACGACAAGAGAGGGTGAGAAGACAATCAATCCTGCCAAGAGGATTCGATTCTCTTGCTGACTGACCTTCTGTCTTTGTGACACATCTCGTACATGTCCGACCCGGCATGCGTCGGCGCCCAACCAGTCCCTACACACACCCGTGACACATCAAATCAACCACACACTCCCTCCCTTCCCCCTCACCAACCCACTTACCCGTTGCGAAGTAGAGTGATGCCGCCTGTCCCCCCTCCTCGGCAGCCACGATGCGCTCCTCCTCCTCCTCCTCATCGCTCGCTGCCGTCGAGTTCGACGGTGGCGGCTGGTGGTCGTGGTGGTCCTGGGCCGTGTGGGAAGGGGATGCGTGTGGGAGGTGGGAGGTGGGGGGCCGGACGTATCGCGTGGCGAGGAGGGTGCGGCCGTCGGAGATGACGACGTTGAGGAGGGAGGTCTCCTGGACGTTGTGCTGCTCGCACACGGCCACGACGGTCGCCATGGTCCACTGCAACTTGTCGCGCAGCTCGGACGCACTGTACGCGCCGCGACCTGACAGACAGACACCAGAGGGAGGGAGGGAGCCTCTGATGGGTTGACTCGTGCTGTGTGTGTGCGTGTCTCGGTACAATACCTCCTCTGTCGAGTCGCGAGATGAAGAGCCCGAATATGACTGCACTGTCGATGCAGCTGTTGCTCACGGTCCACTCAAAGGCCTCGTCATTCAACAGACCCAACAAGGCCCTGCACTCGCACACGCCATCCACGGACAGACAGACAGACAGACAGACAGACAGACGGACAACGCCATGGGTGTGCTGTGCTGTGATGGTGTGTGTGTGTGTGTGTGTGTGTGACCTTCTGACACGTTGGAACTCGCCGATGCAGCCGTTGTGCATGAAGAGGAAACGGCCGTACACAAAGGGATGGCACGACAGCTCAGTGGACACACTGACCAAACACAAACACACAGAGTGAGAGATGCAACCGTGAGATGCACTGAGGGGGAATCTTTTTCGGCTCAGCCGTCATCTCACCCCGATCCAGGCCCGGCTGCCCGCACATGGGCGAAGATCAATGGGCTCAGGGTCTGCGCCGAGTCACCGCATCACAATCAAGACCGACACAGCAAGCCACTCGTCGGTTTCCCGCTCCCTACGATCCGTGTGCCATCCTTCATACCTTTTCCGCAATCATCTCGAGGTTCCTGTCGGCCCATGCTGGCTTGAGTGACGTGAAGACGCACGGGCAGTCGGCATCGCGGGCAGTCGACGACTCCAACGCCTGAGGCAGATACCAACCCACTCCGTAGCCATCACCTGACACACACAGACACACACCAACACACACACCTCTCAGACGCCCGGTGCACATGGCTGTCTGTGTCATTTACCTACCGTTGAGGAATGACTGTTGGTATGGGCTGGAGATCATGCTGGGGTCGTGACGCAGACGCTCCTGTGGACCACAGACAAGACGGATGCCATCGATGGTGAAATGGTGACCTTTGTCTGTCTGCTGGGCATTGCCCGACTTCAGTGCAGTGTGTACCTGGCAGTTGAACGACTGCTTGATCACAGACATCCTGACACACAACACAGACAGGCACACACAGCAAAAGCAACAGATAAATGCACAAGTAAGCTCATCTCGTCGTCTGGTTCACCTGGGTCGTGTGATGATGTCCGCCAGGAGAATGGGATCACCCGAACTGATCACTGCCGTCAACCGACACATCGCTTTTTCTCAGATCTTAACCGCTGTCGTATAGCATCAGCTCCGTACAATTTAGGGGAGAAGTGCTTCTTTCTTCCCTGCAACTCTAAGCTCGCAGATTGGATCTCTGCTGCTTGAACCTCCCTTCGAGCTTTGAGTCGGTGCAGAGCACGTCCTCCTCTGATGGTTGACACTGACGAAGACAATCGGTCCAGCGGGCAGCTGGCCCATCCCATCCTCCATATCAAGTCCGAGTTCAGCGAACTCACCGCATGGATCAGGTGGGTGGCGGACTGCCCTGCACCCACTTCCACTCCACACGCAATGCATGGGCTCACGTCGCCTCGCTGCATGTCTGTCATTGTCTGATTGTGACTGTCTTGGTCCCTGCAGGTGTTCCGTGTTGCTGTCGGTCATCATTCATGTGGCCAGTGTAGTCATTGTGATTGCCACGGCCGCGTCGTACTACCGTCTGAGGCCCCACTGGTGTTACTTGACGCTCGCTCTCGAGTTTGCCGGTCGGTCAGCAACCCGGACCACACACCACACACACACACCATGGAGTGTGCCGCTGCAAAGAGTGTGCGTTGTCTGCGCTGTAGGCTTTTGGCTGAGTGGCGTGCTTTACGCGACGCACGGCGAGTGGCATAAGGCGATCTTGGCCATTGTCGGCTTCCACATCTTTCCCGAGGCGGTGGAGAGCTGGCGGCTGGGCAAGTTCACCAAGACAACGAGGGAGTTTGAAACCGTCCACGCCATCGTGGCCCTCATCCCCACAAGTGCCTTTTACATCTACGTGACGCTGCACAAGAGCCAGTTCACCGATCAGAACATCGGCATGAACATCGGCAGTGCGCTGGCCTGCTGCATCTATCTCGCCTTCCTGCTGCTGTTGAACGAGTCCTTCGACGACACAGCCGAAGACAGCGGCGCCACCAGCGAACAGCATGACAGCCTGCTGTCCGGCCAGCGGCATTATGCGGACATCGACACGCGAGAGCTCGACACAGAGAAGGGCTCGACGGCCCACAAGGACAGCCCTTCGCATCACGATCAGACCAGCCAGGCGACCAGGGGGGCCCCCTCGAGTGTCCGCGGTGGCGAGGAGGAGGTGGCTGACGTGTCGTTTGTGGAGGCGCGAGACCTGCAGCGCGACCAGACGGACAAGCTGCTCGTCACGACGGGTGTGCGGTCATCCGACAGTCGCAGCACCATCGCAGTGCTCTGCCGCGTTGTGCCAAAGCTCACTGAGGTGGGACCGTGGCTGGAGCTGCTGCTCGGCCTCTCGTACTACTTCTTTGACGTCCATCTGCGTATGTGGGCAATTGCGCTGGCCTTTCGCGATCTCGTGACGATTGGCGCGTTTGCCGCGGTGCATACGTTCTATCTGGTGCTGCTGCTGGTGGGACCTGGGTTCCGAGACAACCCCGCTGTCGTGAACGTGCTGCTGGTGGTGCTGGTGTCGCTCGTGGGCTGTTTTCCCTTACTCTACCACCGCCACCGCCACGTGTCCTTATCGATCAGTGTGTGCCTCGTCGTCCTGTTGATTCGCGTGGTGGAGAACACTGTGTACGTGTCCCAGGTGTTCGTGGAATACCACGGATTTAAGGCGCGATACGGCAACAAGGTCGACTGGATGGTGGGGTATGTGCTGCTGATGCTCGTCTGCTGGCTGGCCCTCACCGTGTCCAAGGTCATCTACTGGCTGACGCACCAGCGGACTCTCATCGCACCATCGAGCGGTGCAGGTGGGACCAAGAGGGAGAGCGACAATGCGGCCACCAGCAGTGCACTGGCGGGTGATGGCTCCTCGCGAGTAATGGAACACTCGACTGTGGTGGGCGACTCGCCTGTCTCGTGATAGATCGATGATGTCATGTTGTAGTGCACGCCTTGTTGTTGCCTTTGTCACCCGACCTGCTTTTTGGGCTCGCATGTAATTGTGTCATTGCTCTCTTCGCATGGCATGCAGTGTGTGTGTAGGCTTTTCCATCCATCCACTCCATGTGTGTACTGAGGCGATTGCTGTTTTCTTCGATCTTGGGGAACGGCCCTGACAGGGACATGGTCATTTTGTAGCTGTTGTGGTGGTGCCGACCGACTGTCGATTGATTTTCTCTCTGGAATGCTTAACGATCTTGAGCTGCGTTTGTGAGCTGCATTAGACACAGCTTGATGCTCTCGTCTCACATGTACACGTACACGCACGTCAACACTTACACTTGAAGGCAAAGGTACTTATCGTCAGCAGAAATAACAGCTGCCACGTGGTGCACTTGCCAAAAAGAAGATCGACACAGAGACGACCAGGTAACACGCTATCGCCTTTTCACCATCACCCAGCCACACATGGCCCATCTATCATGCACACCCACCTCAATGTCACCCAGCTAATTACGACAGCTTCAATTTGGGAAGCTCGGCTCCCCTCCAACCCTGTTCCCCTCCAATATGGGTCGTGCCACCAATCGCCAACTCTCTCTCTCACTCAACTGCAGCACATCACGTCAGGTAGCTGCCTGCTTTCCCCTCCTCTTCTTGGTCGACACGTAATGCCAGCCCTCGTCGTCATCGTCCTGACCCGCCAAGGCGGCGTCATCGTCCACCGGGGTCACGGCCGCCTTGGCCGTCTCCTCCGCGGGCACGTTGGCGGAGGCAGTTTTGCTCTTCTTGCCCTTCTTCTTGCCTCCAGCAGCAGGCTCGTCCGCTGCTGAGGTGGTCTTCGTCTCGGCTTGCGGAGGGGAGGGTGGCGTTGTTACCTCGTCGGCCGTTGCCGCTGGTGCCTTCTTGGCAGTTTTCTTAGCGCTCTTCTTGGCCTTGGATGCGGACACCGGTGGCTGGGTTTTGGCTTTGCGCTTCGGACACAAGCACCTCGACAGGCCAACGCCAACGACAGCGATGCCACCGAGAGCGGCCGAACCGAGACTGCGACAGGGACGAGGGAGAGGGTGAGTTGGGTGATTTCTGCCTTCCTCGTGTGCCTGCTCACATGGCGATGGCCGGCCTGTCGCCCTCGAGCGCTTTGGTCGCCAGATCACGTGCCAGATCTGTCAGCTGACCTGTGACGGCCTCGAACGAATCTGAGGAGGGGAAAAACCAAACGAGAAAAACAGATGAGAATCACCGCCTTGCTCTTCCCTCCATTCTCATTCTGCTACCGGTGAGGGACATCGTCAGATCTGTCATTGCGATCTGTCAGATTTGAGCTCGCATTCGAGACGTGACTTGTCCCTCCCTCCCCCCCCGATGGCAGGCCATGAATC
This sequence comes from Vitrella brassicaformis, assembly GCA_001179505.1. Taxonomy (NCBI): domain Eukaryota; family Vitrellaceae; genus Vitrella; species Vitrella brassicaformis. The sequence goes on along the minus strand of CDMY01000604.1, from coordinate 1,809 downwards.
GCACCAACGTCCTGCTCGGATGAAGTGATTGACACCCCCAGCCACTCTCCATTGCAAAGCTGCGGAGGGTTGACAGTCAGAGTGACGCACAGATAGTGACGCACAGATGATGTCATTGATGGCTGTGCCGACGCCGAACACTGTCACTGACAGGTGAATAATGAAGACATTGCAGAGAAGCTAAATGAACGAACGAATGAACGAAATGTTTGTGTTTGTGTGTACACGCATGATCGATGTGTACACACATGTCTGTGTTCGCTCGTCATTGCAGATTGCTTAAGACTCCTCACTGCCGGTCATTGCTGTTCGCCTGGGTTGCAATTGCAAGAAGCAGCACGCCTCCGAGATGACCATGAAGGGCCTCCTGTTGGCTCTCATCGTCCTCTTGGCTCTGATTCGCGACGTCAGATCTGACTTGCCTGTCCACTGCCTGACCAGCGACGTCGCTGGTATCTGGCGGTTCTGCCTTGACAGAGACAGAGACGTCCAACTGCCTCGCTGTGGGAGCGACGTGAGTGAATGACTGTCAGTCTGAGAGGATGCGCCAATGAGAGAGACACAGTGCCGCATGCTTTCTGTGTGCAGACTCCCAACACCAATCTGGGCAATCTGCGGCTGTCGGTGAGTCAGCATATGAATGAGAGGACCAGAGACATGCACTTGCTAGCCTATTCTCTCCTCTGTGCGTGTGCAGAATTACTCGTCGTGGCTCGAGGCTAACCGTGGCGGCGTGGGTGAGTGCATCACTGTACAGCTCACAACAGACGAGGCGGCTGACGGAACGAGCGGCCGTGAGGACTGGAAGCGGCTGGTGGTGAGGGATGGCGACAGGACGAGCGGTGACATCGGCAGATGGACAATGGTGTACGACGAGGTCAGCCGAATGAATCGATGGATGAATGGATGGCCGTATGTTTGCATGTCTCCGTGGATGTTGTTTATCAGGGTTTTGAGGTGCGCCTCGACAATGGCCGAGTGCTCTTCGCCTTCAGCCACTATGCACCCACGTCTGAAGCCAACTGCCCTCCGCCGCACAACGGACAAGGTACCCAACCAGCCAACCAGCCGGCCGTTGGCACACACGTGCATCTCCCATGTGTGTGTTTCCATCTCACAGGTGAGGACAATCACGGCAGAACTCAGTGCTACGTCTCCCACTGCCACAGGACACAGGTCACACATGCAACACGAGCACACACACACACACACACACACACAAACACGACTTGTGTGTGTTGTGTGTTGTGTGTTTGTGTTATTGCACAGATCGGCTGGCACAGTGACGCGTCTGAGTATGGCTGCTTCGTCGGGTCCAAGCTCAGCAGCCGCACTCCCCGCCCACCTCGCACCACAAACTATGTGCGCCACATTGCCCCCTCAGCCGACAGCACACAACCAGACAATGAGGGCGACGCCAACACGCCCACAACAACAACGACAGCAATCGACACCGGCGTGTGTGCCTCCCGCCGGCCAATCTTCGTGAGGTACCACCACCACCCGCCCACTGATGACGTCATCCCGTCCTCGTCTGCCGTGCGCTTCGCCGGCAAACCCGGCCGCCGACTCACCATTGGCTCCGTGCTGCGGCGAAGCGGTGGGGTGTCCTTCCTGCAGTCGCGTGCTCTCTTCGCCAGCAACTTCCCCTGCCCGTTGGCCGCCACCTCGACACCACCCACGACAGAGACGCGAGGCGGCCAGCACGAGCTGCCGGCGAGTTTCAGCTGGGAGGGCGAGCTCGGCAGGGACGATGTCATCAACCAACAAGACTGCGGCAGCTGTTACGCCATCGCATGCGCATACGCC
>CDMY01000603.1:267717-316748 GCA_001179505.1 Vitrella brassicaformis | reverse complement strand
ATCATGCACCGGTCCCTCACGGTGACAGAGAAGTGGCCGAGGTGTGCGGGGGGCGGGGCGGGGTCGGTGGGGCCTTCGAATGAGCATGACGCGATGTCCGACTCGTGGACGATGATCTTGAGGCGTTTCTTGTTTTCCGGGAAGGATGACGGAGTTTCTGCAGCTCCGTCTTCCAGGCGTTCCGGGCGAAACTTCACTGCCATGTCTTCCCAGAGCTTGAAGGCGATCCACTCGATGGTCGTGTTGGCTCCCTCGGTCCAGGGGGATGTGTCGAGGTTCTGCACACAGACGCACACAGACACACACAGACAGAGATAACCTCCACCCATCGTATAAACACGCATGTTCCGAGTGCGTGCACATCCGTGTGTTGCCGACCTACCTGGTGCTGGAAGGGCTTCAGCGCGTCAAGAAAGGCCCCTCCAACTTTGTCCCCGCCCCTATGGTAGAGCCACGCCTCCACCAGAATGGTGGCGCCGTGCATTCTCTGCGCCGGGCCGAATGACTTGCCGCGGAAAGAATGCGCCAGCCTGGCCGTCTTACACACTCGCCATGGGTCTTGCCCCTACTTAGCAAAGGTCTCATCCCATGGGTAAGCGGGCGAATGTGCAAAGCCATAATTCGAATAAGAGCTACCGACGCGCACGTCGTCCACCGGATCACCGGCCTCCACCTTCGACAGCAGGTACTTGCGGAAGCCGGGCGGATTGCCAGATAACTCCGCGTGCCATTCTCGACCGTACCACTCTTCGGCTTCGCAGGCCTTTTTGAGCGCTGAGCCCTTCACCAGATGGCCGTCCGGTCGCAGTGAATGGCCCGTCACGGACGCGGTGAGCAGGTGAGGGGACCCGTACAGGAAGCCGTAGAAGTCGCCCGGGAGGGTGGTTTTGATGGTCAGCGTGTAAGTGCTGAAGGCGCGGGAGAGTCCCCGGGGCGCCACACATCTCGGACGAGCCAGCGTCGTCATCTCGTCACTCGGCGATGAGTCAATCGGCTCCATTGCCGAGAAATCTGCTGTTCTTTCGCCACCATGACGCAGGACGGACACATTTCGGGCAAGAACTGCAGGAGATCTTCTCGTTTTGCCGAGGGCTGTGCTGGGAGTGCTCCACTGGTATCCTTCTGATTGGCCGCTGACAATGAATCGGCCGCCGTGCGTTCGCAGGAGTCTTGCTGTTCAATGTGTGCCGTGGTCTGCCGCAGGGAGGGGGCACGCGCTAGAACCCTTTCTGTGTTTGTTTCACGCCGACCCGAACACGAAAAACCTTCGCGAAACGCGAAGGGCGGTGTTTCAAAAAAAGTGTTTCTCCTTTTGGGCAGATCGACCTCTCAGCATGGGTTGAGTGCGCTACAATGTGATGAGACATATTGACAAACGAGTCTGAACTCAGCAACAATTTTACATGCGTGTCACATTCAATCATGGCGTACACATGGCATTCTCCTCCTCCGTTTGTGTGTGACCACTCCAAATACACCTCACCTGTCTGTCTGTGCGGCTGCCGCAGTGGCTGGCTGCGCCCACCCACGACGCCACCCACGCACTCACCGTATGTATGTATCCACATACATACAGACATACAGACATACAGACGGCCGCAGTCAGACACACACCACCACCTCCACACAAAAACACGCCGGTCGGTCGGTCCTTTCTCCCTCGCAACCATACCTACCATACGACGACTCACAAGACTCCCAAAGCTCTACCTACCCTGGCATCCCACCCATGTCTATATCACCACCGCCTTTGGTGACCGCTGTGGTCGGCAACTCCGTTATCCTGCCCGTCGTCCCTGTCCCTTTCTGACGGCTCCAGCAGAGGCCGCGACACGGAACTCGGCGACAGCCCCCCGCCACTAAGCGCGTCCCACGCACCGCTCTCCCTCTCCCCTCCTCCGTGCGCATGATGTGCAGGCGGCCTGCCACATGGTGTGCCGAGAACCACATGGGACAGAGGGTGCCACGGGTCGGGCGACATCGGCGAGGCCGCCTCGCCGCCGCCGCTGCTAGGGGTGCCACATGGCTGGTGGTCGTCCTTTCCTCGTTGCCTCTCGTACTCAGACTGAGTGGGGTTGAGCACCACGACAACAGGCGGCTCGCCCTCAGAAATAGCCGGTGTTGCCACCGGCTGTGCGGTAGGCGTGTGTCGGCAAGGAGTGCCGGCCCCGCTGCTGTTGTCGGGGTCTTGCATGGCGTGGTACATGGGTATGACGTGGTTGGATGGCTCCTGCCGCTGGATGAGGTCCCAGTAGAGAATGGGCGGCCTCGCGCGGAAGGTGACGGCCAGCACCAGCCACACACAGAAGTCCAGCACCGCCAGCACCACATAGCCGGTCGCCCAGAGGCCCAGCAGCGTCTGCAGGATGCACCGGCTGACGAACACGGTGAGGAAGAAGACCGCCAGCGTGTATTTGAGGACGCGGAACATGAGCAGCTTGAGCTTGAGGGACCGCTGGAACACCTCCAGCCTGTTGATGCGGACGTACTGGAGGCGCAGTTGCAGATGGTGCAGGTTCCGCTGGCATGACCTGTGCAGCACAAACGAACAAGGGAGGGAGGAAGGAACCGTGGTGGCGCTGCTATCTGTCGGTGTGCGAGTCGAGTCGGTGGGGTGGGTGACTTGATAGAGATGACGGCGAGGACGCCGTAGAGCAGCAGAAGGGCGGGCATCAATAAAGTGGGGTTCAGCTGGTTGGCAGACTGAACCACGTAAACTAACCCTACCTGCACACAGCAAACGACAGAGAACAAAAAGGACAATGACCCATCGACACGACCCCGACACCACTGCTCTGCTGCCTCGGTGCAGTGCTGCGTACCGACCGACCAGTATGGCGACGGTCATTGACTCCTTCCTGGAGAAGACCTCCCGTGTGAGCATCCACCCCTTGGACAGCAGCAGCACCACGGTGAAAAATACCGTCACATACATGGTGCTCAGCCACAGGTAACACATGGCGAAATACTGACACACACCAAACACACCAAACACGCCACACACACCGATCCATCCATCCAGCCACGGCTATCTTGCACCCTCTGCGTACCGTGGTGGCTCTGTCCTGCAGCTGTGTGTTGCGGCACTGGACGAACATGAGGAAGCCCGCCATCGACACGCCCGTCTTGATGACCGGGGCGACCGTCATGAACCGGTGCAGGTGGTTGACGCTCACGTGCGGCCGCTTGTAGGTGTTGAGCGACCACAGAATCGACACACACAGCCAGCACGGCGCCAGGATGGCGTACACCAGCTCAAGCGACTCAAACTCCTCGCAGTTGAACCAGTCCGCTCGGTGCGGGTCGATCAGCACCTCAACCTGCCAATCCAACACACACACACATACACACACACACCTGTCCACTTGTGTGGGGCTCCCCTTTGTGTGAGTGCGTGTGCAGTGGCATGGCTTGCCTGGTTGTCCTCTGCGATGCGTTGCTTGATCTCGCTGGGCACTTTGCCGGATATGGAGAGGACGGGCACCTTGACGTCCCGCCGGTCCACCCGCCTCGCCGTGAAGTTGCTGCCAGTGAACACCAAAGCGTCCGCCTTGCTGTTGCCGACCTGGATTATCGACCATATGTGGAGGTCGCTGCAGGTGTCGAACAGCCACACACGCTTCGCCTCGTCTATCGCTTCAGGCACAGTCGAGTTGAAGGCGCACAGCTTCGGGAAGTACTGCACTATCCCTCTCAGCCCTTCCACGGGCACAGAAGGGGAGTACGGGGCCAGCTTGGTGTCACACCGGTCCAGGGAGTCATCTGGCCCTGGCAGGATCACCAGACGGCCCTCAGCTGCCGACAGGAAGACCAGCAGAGCCGTCACGAACACCAGCCTCGAGAATAAAAAGAATCGTCGCATCTTCTTTCTTGAAGACCAACTCCTCTTAACACCACGCGCACGTGACAGCCCGACAACAACCTCTCGCCATTTGCGAGCCTATTCTCGAGGCACCGGTTTCAGGGAGCACCCTAGGCGACGTGAGAAGGAAGAAGAAACAAGGGAGATGCTTCGCATCAGCAGCGATGCGGCTCTCTCTGCCGGCAGCCGGCGGAGCACAGAGTCGCTGTTTGCATCACCGGGAGTGTGCCTCTCTGGTCGGTCCTATTGGGGCTTCAGGGTGCCGAAGCAGAAGACCAACCATCCTGTGGAGCTGCTGCCGCCCACATCCGCCACCACCACTGGCGCAGTGGTACGAAACACACACGATCACGCTGGTCTTCCAAGACAAGGTAGATCTGCACATACCACTGGGTGCTTTGTGTGTGGTGCTCGCTGACCTGCAGGACCGTGCTGTGCGTGATCTGCCTTGGGAGTCTCGTTTTGAGTTGCTGAAGCAGCGGAAGAAGCCGCGTTACATGTCTGAGTGTCGCGGGACGCCCCGTCGGGAGTACCAGGAGAACATGATAGACGGCATCCGCATCCACAGCACATTCAACCCCTACCTGGAGCTCAACAAGAACCAACACTACCACCTCGACATATGGCCCTCTAGGTAGGTGTGGACGGATGCTTGATTTGATGGGTGTGGTGTGGCAACCACACCGGGCGGCTCACTGCATTCATTGTCTGCTGCTTTTTGGTCGTTGTTGGTTGTCTGACAGGAATTGGGACAAGTGGGATCCTCGCAAGTGTCATGTGAGGGGCAGTTTGCGGCGCTACGACATCCCGCGGGACTTCATGCCCTACAAGGACGAACTGGGCGAGTGGCACCCACCCAAGTACGCGGATGGAAGATGCAATCAGAGGGACAGATACAGTGTTTTGAAGCGAGGGTGTCACTCATCGATCGCTGCTGTGATGCATTCATTGCCCACGCAGGCTGTCCGGTCGGTACCAGGCAGACGTCAAGAAGCAGTACCAGATCAACGGTGGGCGGGCTGGGCTGTCTGGGCGAAGGAACGCACGGCTGGCTGATGAGCAGACAGGCGTATTCGTTGACACGGCTCCTTTGCTTGTGTGTGTGCGTCACGATATATAAGGTTTGCCGTGGATGTGGGACAAGCGGTTCTACGAGGGGACGCTCAACTACCACGACAGACAGCCACTCGGGCCCAAGAAGTGGTACATCCGGGAATTCAAGTAAGTCGTGATGTATGCATGAACTGCTCACAAGCACAGTGAGTGCCACGTGACGTGGAACACGGACGCCACCACATGTTTGTTTGTCCTGTGTGTGCGAGCAGGAAGGAGCGCATCAAGGAGGCCATGCGCAAGATGGACGAGACCGTCTTTGAACACAGAAAGGTGGGCAGAAGCCCCTCCCTCGGCATTCCCTCTCACATGTAAGTACGTGTCTCTGTCTGACTGTGTGTCTGGTCTGGTCTGCAGGAGGCGCGTGACCGTCGTGAGCACCGGTGGCTTGAGAAGGTGGTGGTCGATATAGCCGGGGAGGAGCTGGCGTCCAACTACATCAGGAAGAGGAGAATACCTCAGATGTAGCGTAGCTGTAGCTGTGACTTGACTGACTGACGTGACGGAGGACATGGATGGGAGTTGAAATGAGTGTCTGTATAGAAGGCCGATGTATGTGGATGTGGACCTCTGCACGCGAGACCACCCACTACACAACAGCAGCACGACCCTGACGGATGGATGTGTCTTTGCTGATGAATGAATGATTCAATCAGTTTCCCTGTCACATCAGTCCCATCCTATCTGCCGGTCAGTGTCACTCATCCAAGAAGCCTTTATGCTCAACCCGTCTGCCTTCTCTGTCAGTACCTCTCTACGTCCCATTCCCAATCGTTTCCCCCCAAGACCAAGCATGCATCGGCTCTTCTGTCGTGTCTTCAGCTCACGGCATACATGCGCCACCTGACCATCGGGACCGACCGAATCCTCCGGCTGCATCACCGGAGGGTTCAGACCATCCAGGTGGCCGAGAAACACGTATCCGCTCGCCAAAGAGACAGCGACACGCGAGCCACCCAATCGGAACAATGCATCCATCTGTCCATCCGTCCATCCATGTGTGAATGTGTTTGGGAATGTCTGCGTCAGCATCACCCGGACGTGTAGGCCATGCCGGCCATGCGCCACGTCACGAAAATCAAACCAACACGCAGGCAGGCAGGCGGGCGGGCGGGCGGGCGGGAAAGAAAAATGATGAACCAGCGACGTGTGGGGATTAGATCGGCATGGGACGACAGCCAGAGAGGGAGGCAGGCAGGCTTCCGGACGACATACAGACGGACAGACAGACAGACAGACAGATAGACGCGCTTAAACCCAGCCAGGCAGCCAGACATTCGGACAGGCGGGACGCACAGGAGAAAGTTGTTTGTACGCGTGTTGAGTTAGTTGAGGCAGTGTGCACAGTGTGGGCCGGTCAGTCTGAGCGAGTGAGTCAGATAGTCTACACAATCACACACATCCATCCCATGCAATCGATCATTGATAGAGGCAGCGTAGGTAGGCAGGTAGCGACAGAAAAAGCCGACAGACGTCCATCCATCCATCCATGTAGGTTAACTGCGACACAGAGGTAGGGAGACCGACAAAGTACAAGTATAGGCAGGCAGACACACGAGGGAGGCAGGGAGGCATCGACACGCGACAGTCACGGGAGCTTCACAACGAGGTGGGGAGGGGCGGCCATACAGGCAGACAGACGGACAGGCAGGCAGGCAGGCAGACAAGGCGAGCATGGCGAGGTAAGGTGGACATTGAAGGGAAGAAAGAAAAATAGTCTCGATTGCTGATGGTGCTGATGGATCAGATCGAGGGCGTAGGAAACTCGTGTGCAATGTGTCTGTCAGTCACATGGATGAGAGAGAGGCAAGAGGGGAACAGGGTGGTGCGCAACCCTCCGGTGTAAGCAAGCAGTATGTCTGTTTGTATGAAGGCACCACATCAGCAGGACAGTGTGTCGTGTGCACGCGCGTGTATACTCTTGGAAAAAGACGGACAGCCAGACAGACAGAGACGGCCACCCAGCCCAGCCCAGCCCAGCCCAGCCCTCCCCACTAGACAGTTCGCTTGTGCTGGGTTGAATCACTCACTAGGTATGAAAACTTGTGTGAAAACAAGCGTCCCGACCCCACCCCCACTCTCTCCCTCTTCTCTCCCTTCCCCTCCCCAGGTGCGTCCAAAACATGAAAAACACTCATCTCGTAGCCCGGTCCATATCGCCATCAACGTGTGTGTCGTGCATTCAGACACACATGCGGATAAGCATCCATCCATTCACACACAGAGAGGTGTGCGTAGCCAGCAGCAGCAGCAGCAGCAGCGCATGCAGAAAATAGGCATGCGTGTCGTGCTGTTGTCCGTGCTGCTGTTCACGAGAACAGGCAGGCAGGCAGGTAGGTAGGTAGGTCACTTGCGCCCTCACTCGAGTGAGGCACTTGTGTGTGCTGCCCCACTTGTCACTCATTCACTCGCTCGCCCTCACTCCACACACACAGATACACATGTATATATACACATACACAGACACACACACGTACACACGTACACATGTAGACATACACACATGAAGAAAAAGGAACACCCTCCACCCCAACCACTTCTCAGCACTCACAGCGAAGGAAACATGACTGTGCGCATTGGATGGGTGGACATGGCGGCAAAAGGTCACCAAAATTTCAGCGGTCAAGGCAAGACAGAGGCAGTAAGGAGGCAAGAAGCGGACATGGCCATCATGGCAAAGGCAAGAGAAAAATTCTCGTGTATCTGTCTGTCTGTGTGTCGGTCAGGTTAGCCAGCCAGGCATGAGCAAACTCACTCGCTCAATCAGTCCATCCATCCATCCATGCATCAGGTACCAGGTGGCAACGGACAGGTTAGCAATCAATCGGTCAACACAAACAAACAGGTTAGCTTAGTGTGGCAACGCAACACAAGACAACACAACATAACACAAGGCAACACAACACAAGACAAGACAACGAGCACGCAGCATCGATGAGCAATACCAATCAATGTAGCAGCCACACACGCATGAGCACACACACACAGAGCACCCACAAAGCAGTCAGTGCATAGTCAGGTTGTCATCATATCTGTATCCTCCTTCGGAAGATATATATTTCGCTCTCGCCCCGCGTCAACACACACACGCCCGGTTGAATTTGACATCATCACTCACTGAGTCAGTCAGACAGTCGCGCTGTCACTCTGTCTGTCGCGCTTACACGGTTGAGGGGTGCTCGCATCAACCATCCCATGCATCCAATGCACACGCACATGAACAAAACGATGAGCAAAACCATCACCGTCATGAGAGCAAAATCATGCCTGTGTGCCTGTGTGAGCCCGTCCATCCCATCCATCCCACAATCCTGCCACCACTGCGCCAGCCAGTAGGGTAAGAAAACCCTCCCCTCCCAGCCCTGCCCCACTCCATCGCCTACAGGCTCAGTCAGACTTTGATGCGAAAGGGCTCGAGGCAGTGGCCCGTCTTGAGTTCGGGAGGCAGGTACTCAGTAGAGTTCCACAGCAGCACCCCCACCGCACGGATCATCTCCTGCTGCTTGACCAGCACCGGCGACATCCCGCCGCCCTCCCCCTCCCCGCTCTCCGTTATGGGGCTCGCGCACGCCTCCCTCTCGCTCGTGTGGCTGCTGCTGCTGGTCGACTCCTTGCCCTCACTGATCGCCATCGAGTCGCACCGGGGCAGCGACGACGGCATGCTCGCCACGGCGAATCCGTCGTCGTCGGTGGATGGGCGGGGGATGACCTTGAGGTCGAGGAGTGAGAGGCCGACGTTTGAGCAGAGTAGATGCGAGGCGCGTGGGTCGCCTGACTCTGGGAAGGGCTGCGGGAGGCATGAGGAGGGGAATGGGGGCGGGAGGCTGCCGTTGAGGTGGGTGCTCGACGGGGGGGAGAGGGACAGACCGAGCAGAAGCTTCACTGAGGGAGGAAGGGAGGGAAGGAGAGACAACGGAGAGACGGTCAACTCATGCATGGGTGTGGTGTGTGGCTGGCTGGTATGTATGGTGTGTCAGTCACCGAGCAGGTCTTGGAAGATGCCGTGCGTCACGAAGACGCATGCCCCCGTTTCGTTGGACTCAACCAGTGACCACATCCACCTGAACATACACACACCAACACAAACACACACAGATGTATGTTCATTCCGCAATTGTTCCGGCATCCCTCCTGTCGCCCACAGCCACGCACCGTGCGACGAGCCTCGCGCGCATCACAGCCTGGTTGAACGTCTCAAACCCTCCACGCCACCAACTGCATGTAAACACACCCCCACATGGTGACAGACAGTGGTCGGCGCCTTGGACGTGCACATATATTGCAGTTAGTTACCCTTGTTCTGTGATCTCAGCAGGGAAGGTTGCGAATGGGAATGTCCTCTGCAGCTGGCTGCGGGTGGCGCCTCGCACTATGGGGGCGGAGGCGTCGGCCGGCGAGGGCTTGTCGCTCTTGCCGTCGGGGGGAGACAGAAAATCGGCAACCTGACAGACAGACAGGTAAGTCCACCCACATACACATGACAGACACATGATGGAATGGATAAGTGATGACGGAAGCAGGAATGGATCCTATCGCATCGCCGACACACAACACACCTGGTTCCGTTCTCCGAGGAAGAGGCCGCCCTGCTCGTGGAGGTTGGCCACACACTCAACCGGCACGCCCAGCTCCTCATGCAACACCTGGGCCGTCTGCAGTGCACGGGTCTGATATATCACCACGCAAGACAAGACACCACACACACAGACAGACAGACAGACGAACAGACAGACAGATGCATCCAGCGACACGCGCGTCTCGCTGTGCTTGACATACCATAGGTGAGACGAAGACCTTGACGATTCTGTCCTCCGCCCTGGTCTTGCCGGACTCGTTGTGCCGCCTGAGGTACTTGCCGGCGACCCGAACTTGCTCCCAGCCGAGGTCGGTCATGGAGGGATCAGGCACTCGGCCCTTGAAGATCTTGCTGTCGTCCAGGTACGACGCGTTGTTCTGCACACATGGACACACACGACCCAGAAAGGTTCCCTGCCGTCCCACCTGTGCTCCCATTGCCTTGCTTGTCTGCGTACCTTGGACTGGCCGTGTCGGAGGAAGTAAAAGCGCATTCTGTCACACGGCTGCGATGGCTAGATGGCGTCAGCGAGTGCCCCTCAATGGCCTGGTGTGACGATGCCACCGGTCAGCCGGCGTCAGTGGTTTGACGTAAGGGGAGTCGCGAGAAGTGTCAGGGGCCAGAGCAGTAGGAGGATGGGATTAGAGAAGTGCAGTCACGGATCCAGGAAGCTAAGCGCGCAGATTTTTGCGAAGCTCGCATTCGCAGGAAAAGGCGTTCTGCCGCTTTGCCTCCTGCAGGCCGAGATCTCGTGCATTGCGCCGCTCTCTGTTGGCTGCACATCGGTGTTCCCTCATCCCGGCTGCTGCTGGTGCTCTGCCGCTGTTTAGTGTCTGTCTGACCCGGGATGCAGAGTGCTCATCAGATAGCCGATCTGTATCGGTCAGTGGTGTCGTCCTTCACCCCAGTGCCCACCAAGACCCAGTTCCGCGAGAAGGGCATACTGACGCCGCAGGAGTTCGTTGAGGCGGGGGACCAGCTCGTGTTCAAGTTCCCCACATGGACGTGGTGCGCATGGCATGGGCAGCATTCGATTCGCATGGCAGATGGTATGGTCCTCTCTCTTGGATGATTGTCGATTGTGTGTGCAGGGAGCCCGCAGATGCGAAGCGAGAGGTCAAGTGGCTGCCGCCGAATAAGCAGTACCTGGTCACGCGGAACGTGCCCTGCAAGGCGAGGGTCAAAGACCTCGACACCACCCTCACACAAGGGGTCAGTGGAGTGGAAGGCAACAGCGCAGACAGACAGGCAGGCAGGCAGACAGACAGACCGGCATGCCATGCGTGCATTGGGCTGTGTGTGTGTGTCGGTCAGGAGGGTCACGACAGGGATTGGTTTCTGCCGGGCGAGAAGGGTGGAGATGTGGGGGAGGATGTGCCCGAGATTAAGGACCTGACCCTCGAAGACAACGCTAAGGATGCGGACAAGGACAAGGGTACGTCGCTGTGGATGGATGGGCGGATAGGCAGAAATGAGTGAGGCCCTGTGGATGGATGGATGGATGGATGGATGTGTCAGCGTCAGGCCCAGGGCTGGTGGTGCAGGAGAACTTTATCAACGAAAACAAAGTAAAGCACATACACACGCGCCCTCCCTCCCGACCCTTTCATGTGCCCATCCATCTGTCGTGTCAGGACGACATTCCCGACCTCGATAGCTTTGCGGATGTCGACAACCTCGTCAAAGAGGTGCGATGGAAAGGAGTGATGCACTGGCAGGCAGGCAGGCAGGCAGGCAGGCACACTCATCGCCCTGTTCCTCTGTCTTGGTGTACAGGAGGACCCTGCGAGCGCCGCTCCATCGAGCGCCCCGGCAGCAATGGACGGGCAGGGCAAGTACTTCGTCTGCGCTGCCCCTGACGCCGGTGAGAGCCAAGGAGGGGACAGAGAGAGGCCGCCAGCCGACGATGGGGTTGCTCGGCGGGTTTGCTTTGGTTTGGTTTGGTTCAGACATCGTCCGGACGAGGTCGTATGATCTGACGGTGACGTATGACAAATACTACCAGACACCCCGGCTGTGGCTGTTCGGCTATGACGAGGTGCGTGCGGTGCGGGCAGAGACCAAACAAACAGCCGCATGAGAGGAGTAGGGAAACACCTCTCTCTCTCTCTCTCTCGTGTGTGTGTGTGTGTGCGTCAGAATGGTGTGCCTCTGAAGCCCGAGCAGATCTTTGAGGACGTGATGACCCAGTACGCCACCAAGACCGTCACGGTCGACCCACACCCCTGCACAGGCATCCCCACCGCATCCATCCACCCGTGCAGGTCAGTCAGCGCAACATAACAAAGCGACACACTCACTGCAGTGCATCTGTGTCTGTCTGTCTGTGACATCGACCAGGCACGCGCAGGTGATGAAGAAGGTGGTCGACAGCTGGGTGGAGCAGGGCGTGGCACCAAGGTCAGTCACGGCACGCGCGACTTCCCGGTGCATCCGTCTGTGTGAGTGAGTGTGTGTGTGTGTGTGGCTGGTTGTGTGTGCCTTTCCATCTGCAGGCACGATTTGGCGTTGTTTGTGTTTCTGAAGTTCATCAGCAGCATCGTGCCTACCATCGACTACGACTTCACCATGGACATTGACATGGCCCTGCCCTCACTCACCGCAGGAATCGGCAGGAAATGAGCGATGGATAAGAGACGGCGGATGGATGGACAGATGGCTGCCCGTCTATGCATCGCCCCCGGCCTGCTGTGTGTTCATATTGGTCTTGTTCTCCTGACTTGCCTCTGCCTCTCTCTCTCTCTCTTTCTCTCTGACCACCTTCTGAGCTGAGTGTGCCTTACCTGTGCATCCCTCCCTCCCTCCCTCCCTCTCTCCCTCATGTGCCCATCCACCCTCCCTCCCTGGCTGCCGCCAACCTACTGCCATTTTTTGCTGTTTTGACCAACAGCTTTTGACGACCTGCGTGTGTGTGCGTATGAGTAAACCTTTGTGCTGAGAGAACGTGCTCATTTGTTTCGTGCTAGATGAGTGTGGTTGCCATGGTTCACTGCCACTTCAGGAGCGTCTGTCTGAGCACCAGGCGGGCACCCTGACGTGGCAATCGGCGGTGACAACCGCGCACATCAATTCACGAAGCAGAAGGGCAGAGTTGGGATGGGAGGAAGACGACAGATGGATGGATGGACACGTGTGCGCGAGTGAGTGGGCGACATCATGTACCATACAAACATGTGAATGCACGACAGCTAATGGTCTTAACAGAAGAAGAATCACCACCATACACCATAAGTCATGAATACCAAGCGCTTCACATTGAACACACACAAACTACTCACTTGCACACCACACCCACACAGTCAGTCACTCGTCGTCATGGAAACCCAGCTCCACCAACACACATGGCCCGCCAGCAATCAACGTGGCCCCCGCAGCACCCTCCACCCTCTCCTTAGCCTCGGCGCTCTCAGCCCCAGGCTGGCACCAGAACTGCCGCACCCCCAGCGACAAACCATCACCAATCACACCCGATGTCGCCGCGGGCGGCGTGATGATGGACAGGCCAGTCGAGTCGGCTGCAATGCCCTCGGTCTGCAACACCTGGACGGCCTCCTTCACCGTGGGCAGCGTCGTGATGGCCTCTATGACGGTCTCTTTGGGGTTCACTGCGAGAAGTCTGATGGAGCGGTCCTTGTAGGCGGCATTATGGGGAGCCCCGTCAACGAAGGTCGACTTGAGGGCGCGCAGCACCTGCACAGAGAGGAGAACACACACGGTGCATGTGTTGATATGCTATGCGCTGGCGAGGCTGTGGGCGGAATCTTACCTTGTTGCCGAATTTCTCCCTGGAAGCGCTCGCACCGACCACGATGATGGCCTTGTTGCTGAAGAAGGACCCGATTGACGCCTCCATCACTTCAGAATGCAGATCCTTCCTCCGGCTCGCACCACATCTGCGAGCTTAGCCCGAAGGCCAATATTTTTGAAGTTGACTGTTTCAGCGAAGCCCCTTGTGTGTGTGACGGCATTTGGACGTTGGTTGGACAGATTCCAGCCAGTATGGGTGGGTTCGATATGAGTAAGCTGAAGGGGTCCATTGTGGCGGTGGTGACGCCCATGACAGAAGAGGGAGCCGTCGACTACGAGGTGAGGTACAGACAGACGCACTCACTCTGTATGCCACTGTACGCCACACACACATGTTGGTTGGATGCCAAAGGAAGGCGGATCGGACCTGCTGTGTTTGTTGCTCTTTGATTTCTCTTTCGTCAGGCCCTGAAGGGCCTGGTTGATTGGCACATCGCTGAGGGCACCAACGGCATCGTGGCGGTAGGTACGAATGGCACTCTCTGTCATCTGCCGGTATCGATGTGTGCAGGTTGGTACGACAGGGGAGTCGCCCACATTGGATGGGGCCGAGTGGGAGGGGGTGGTCGGCACCTGCATCACACACGCCAAGGGCAGGGTACCCGTCATAGCAGGTCGGACCAGCTCACCACGACAGACACGACCAGCCACACACAGGCAGAGCAGACTCACCGATTGATTGACTGATATGGTTCACCCACCGGTGGGGTGTTTGTTTGTTGTGTGCTTCAGGGACGGGCACCAATTCGACTGCCGCCACGGTTGCCAAGACCAAGAGGGCTCTAGAGGTGGGGTGGGTCACAGAAACAGGCCAGGGCAGACACACACACGGACTGGCTGGCAAAGACGGACATGGCATAGCATGGCATGGCATGGCATGCGTGTGTGCGTGCATCAATCAGCTTGGTGCGGATGCAGCCCTCATAGTGACCCCATACTACAACAAGCCAACACAGGTACTGACTGTACGCTGATTGATTGATGCGCTGATAGATCATATAGCTGCACACGCACTCCCCATGACGTCATCACATGCTCGGGGGTCTGTCTGTCTGTCTGTCTGTGTGTCGCAGGAGGGCCTCTATCAGCACTACACGACTGTGGCCAAGGCCGTCCCCCAGCTGCCCATCATCCTCTACAACGTCCCGGGGAGGACGGGGTGCGACATGCTGCCTGAAACTGTCGAGAGGTCAGTCAGTCAGTGGGCCACATCACAACCAACACACGACCACAACCACACCCACAACAAACATACACGCCATATGGACACAAATTAAGTTGCGTGTGTGTTGGTCACGTCAGGTTGTCCAAGGTGGGGTCGATCATTGCGACCAAGGAGGCGGCGGGGAAGATCGAGAGGTTCGCCGACATACGCAAGAGATGCGGGCCCGACTTCGTCGTCTACAGGTGAGCCGCCCCGCCCCGCCTGGAAGCACACACGCATGTGTCTGTATGTGTATGTGTGTGTACGTGTATGTGGATGGGATGAATGCAGTGGTGAGGACGGGCTGGCCTGCGAGTCGATCAAACAGGGTGACAGGGCAAGAACGGGAAGGGAGTAGACAGACGTACGTCTGCATTTTTTGTGGGTGGGGGGTGTATGTGTCTATCTTACTTACAGGAGGCGACGGTGTGATATCGGTGACGGCCAACGTGGCGCCGGGGCTCTTCTCACGAATGTGCAAGGCCGGACTCGCCAAGGACGTAGGCACAAAATGACAAGAACGACTGCAGGCTACCTTCATTCCTCCGTCCGGGTGTTGATCCATCGCTTGGTGTGTGTGTGTGTGTGTGTGTGGGCAGTTCACAGAGGCAGAGAGGCTCGATTCCTTCCTGACACCGCTGCACAAGGTAGGTGAGATTGATTGACACCTCACTGGCAGCACTGCACTGCACTGCCAACCCCATCCAAGCCTGGTGACGTGACGTCTGGCATTCCATTTCTTGCAGGCTCTGTTCTGCGAGCCGAACCCAACCCCTTCCAAGTTCCTCCTCAAAGAGATGGGCAAAATCAAAGGTGCGGACGGACGGACGGACGTCGGCCGACAGGCACACCACACCTACACCACACACACGGTTTGTTTGACCGTCCGTGTGGGTCATCGATGTGATGCAGGTGGCATCCGGCTGCCGTTGCTGCCGCTCACGTCGGCCAACGAGGGCCTCCTCCGCGAAGCACTCAAGACCTCACAACAGGCATAGCCTGAGGTGCCATACCAGACCATAGATAGCACAGATGAGTATAACTAGCTGCTGCCGTTTCGATCCATCCCATTGGTGTGATTGATGAGTGTGGTTCAATCCGCCTCAGCCAACGCCAGAGTGTCTGTCTGAGCACCAGGCGGACACCCTTACGTGGCAATCGGCGGTGGCAACCGCGCCCGTCAGACACAGTGGGACGGCATGGAAAGTGGACATTGATTTGTCTTGTGTGGAGCGAGCATTTCGTGTGGTCCCTGTCTGCCCGTCCAGACTGGCTGTTTGTCTGTGTGCAGCGACGCACACATGCGTTTTCCTGATTTGCTGCATCCATGGCGGGGTACACCCTCATTTCTTGCTAAAGGGCTGACTGACGAGGGATGAAGGATGGGGTGTGTGTGTGTGTGTTGTGCCCGTGTGTGGTGCCTGGCGGCCTGCCTGCTGTGGTTTGGTTGAGCTGCGCGATTTTTCCACACACTCGCTCGCATAGATGGCCGGCGGCTCGGGGTGCCTGGGTGGCTGGGTGCTGGATGGTCCGCCTGTTTCTGCTAAGTAAGTACGTAAGACCTCCTCTTTGCGTATTGCGTCAACCGCTTCTACTGCCTGCGTGTACGTGCGATCGATCCATTGTCAGAGGTCACCACTCAACACAACACGCGCATCGGTCTGGTCTGTTCTGCTGACAGCCATGCAGCCAGTCAGTGCCTAGTGTGAGCCATCTATTAAGCTAGCTAGACAGGTGGATAGAGGGAGGAAGGGACTGCCAGCCGGCTTGGCCACGTTGACTGACTAGTCAGTCTATGCAGTCGCAATCGTCTCCTCCGTCTCCCGCCTGCCAACACACATGAAGGCATTCCACGGCACGCAATTCATGATGGTGTGATGGTGTGAGCGTGTGCATGTGTACCTACCTGGAGCCCTCTGCTGCCTTTGGCATGGCGCTTTCGCCGCATCTGCGTCAAGACGCCTGACCACGGGCCAGCACCTGGAGCATGCACACAGCACGCAGCACAGAGGGAGGAGACATGTCAGTGAGGGCGCCTCTCCGTGTTTTCCCCTGACGAATGCATTCAGTGGCGTACCTACCGGTTTTGTCCGATCCGCAGTTGCAGTCGACTGTGTGCCCCATGTACGCCTTGGTCCCCTCCGCGTCCTCACTGTACGTGTCTGACGTGTCTGGCCGATCCAAACAAAACAACACCGTACTGCACTATCTGTCTCCCTCCCTCCCTGCCACCTTTGCAGATGGGAACGTCGCAGTCCTCCGTGGGCGTGTCGGGGTCGACGGTATGGCACCAGGGCCTGTCGTGGGCGGAGGGATCAGGGTTGCGGCAGAAAGCATGGTTGCCCACACCCGACTCCGATGCGGTGCTCATCTGCTCGGGGATCTGGTGCGGAACCGCCTCGGTCCACTGAATGTCATGATAGATCATCGTCATCAACACATTGCATTATAATGCCATTGCAGCGCACCTTTTGGCATGCTCGTCCGCTGAGGGTGTGGTCGTGGTGGCCGCGGTAGCTGACGCCCTTGTCCTCCGCCTTGTAGCAGTCGTAAGCTGCAATGCAGCCAATGGCCAGAACGTGTTCTTGGCAGTGATACGTATACGTACCGAGAGAGGGCCACCTTTGGCCACGGCAATGGCCACAAAAGGCGCCAGAATCAGCAGGAAGACCATCCCGTGTCGCCCTGTAAATCGTGTTGATCGGGGGCGGTCTTTTTGTAAGGCTTTTCGGCCTTTTCTGGCCTTCTCCCCGCAGATCTCACCATACCATGTCTGCGGAGGAGCCTTCTGGGCAGCCCAAGGGCACCACCGACTTGCCGCCCCTCCATCAGCGCATGACGCCTCAGCACTACCAGCGGTATCTGCAGATGCTCGATTCGCAGCCTGGGGAGGGAGAGGGAGTGGTCGGGATGCATCAGCATCAGCATCAGCAGCAGGAGGGTGTAGTGGATGCATACGCCTACGAGGAGGGTGAGGGTGCATACGAGCATGAGGGCGCCACGGCGGAGTCGTCCGTGGCGGGTGCGGGGCGGCAGGGTAGCGTGTTGGAGGTGAACCGGCTGGGTAAGCAGAGGAAACTCATGGCCGACAGGTTCCAGTGCATCGTCAACCGCATCAACCGGCTCAAGGTCAGCAAATATCAGCAAACCATGATGCCGGTTTCTGACGGCTCATGCCCAATTCTGTGCTGCATGTGTTGCGTTGTGGAATTTTGTGTGTGTGCGATCAGGCTGCTGACGAGAAGGCCAATCGTAAGGCTAATGAGAACACCAAGCGGGTGGGTTCGTTCACGGAGACCGCCAGCGTCAGAGACACCAAGATCCAGGAGCACCAGATGGTGCGTATCGTATGCACGCCACTCCATCCATCGCACCAAAATCCATGCATCTATGTATGTCTGTGTGGGAGTGTGTGCGTGCGTGTGGTGGTCTTCCATCCATCGTGTGTGTGCCATGCATGTGTCAGCGTTTGGATGAGAAGGCCGAGAACGAGGCGCGTCGTCGGCAGAAGGCGCTGATGGACCGACAGCAGCTGCACGCCCGCATATATGTGAGCGAGCCAACTGCACACACACACACACACACACATACACAGACGAGAGGGATCAAGGGCCGCCTTGGCACACATGATTTCCCGTCGATTTACTTGTGCGTGCAGGAGAAAAGGCACGCTGCTATGATGGATCGTATCGAGCACGGGACGCGGCTGCGGGAGGAAACTAAGGCACGCACTATCACAAAGGAGGGAGGGACGAACTCATGCAATCTGTGGTGTGTGTATATATGGTTCATGGGTTTCTTGTTCCGCGCAGCGTTTGGCGAGCCAGATGGACGAGGTCAAGAAGTACCAGCAGATGCTCAACGCTAACCGTAAGCACTCGTGGACTCGTGGACGGACGGATGGACGGATGGATGGACGAATGCCTCGTGCGCACCGCACATTCCATGTGTGCGTATTGTGTTCTGTCTGTGTGCCGCAGGTATCTACACCATCAAGTGCCAGCACGAGGCCAAACGCCTGGAGAACAGCCAGAAAAGGGTAAGGTACACACACACACACACACACAAATTGGGAAACAAAAACGGGAGGAACGCCGCCTGCCTTGTGTTGTCTTGTCCTGCCTGTGTTGTGTGTATATCAGGAGGTGCGTGACACCGAGAAGCGCCTCGAGAACACGACCAAGTGCCACCAGCTGCACGACGAAATGATGTAAAAGAGCAAGGGAGAGAGCCAAAAGTACTCCCTCTGCGACCATGCCCTCCTGAAATGCTCCACTTGTGTGTGCAGCGGTTTATCTCAGGTCATTCGCAACGCCGAGGCGGAGGAGCTGCTCTGGATCGAAAGGCTACAGGTCGGTGGGTGTGGGGGGTGTGGCATGGGTATGTCCAATATTGACCGACCATGAGTCGTTGTCGTACCTTTTTTGCCCTTCTTGTTTGCCGTGCGTGCATGGTTGCAGAATTCGCAGGCGCACCAGCGTGAGACCGAGCAGGAGCTGCAGAGCGTCCAGAGCGCACGATCCCTCACACGGGTGGGGTGGGTGGGCGTCTCGTCTGGAGGGGGGAATGGGTGTGATGTGCATGTGTGATGGGATGTGTGGCCATGTGTGGTGCATGGCGTGTTCTGTTGAGGTCAGATGTCGACGACGTCTTCCCGTTGCGGCGAGGGGGGCTCGATCGCCAGCAGCAGCAGGGGTCCGCCACCCAAACGGCCTGGTCAGTGGCATGTGACGAGACACAGAATACATACGTGTGTTCATGATCATGCGGCTGTCGCTTTGACCCAGAGGGTCTCCCGACCGGCCGCGCCCGCAACCGCTCGCTCAAGGCTGCTCCCGCTCCTGCACGGAAGGACGGTACGACACGGACATGAAGTGGTGCATACGACACGTGCCTACTGACTGATGCACATGTGCCGGTGTGGGTGTGCCTGGCTGCGTATGTATCTGCTTGTGTGCAGATGGTGTGGTGGGCGTGGGGCGTGTCCGCTCTATGTCTGGTCTCGGCAGGCAGACACCGACGGGGGAAAAGGCAAGAAGACAAAACAAGACAGAGAGAGCGCCGACATACACACAAACACAGACATACTTACGATTTGTGTGTTGACTGACTGACTGACTGACTGACTGATGCATTCATTTCAATCCTATGTATGTGCTGTGCTGTCCACCAGGTGCCCATTGAGGAGTTGGAGAACCTCACCCTTGAGGAACTAGATGACCTCACCCGACAGGTGAGGTGCCGCCCCTTCCCATTCCCACACACCCATCCCATCCCACCCGTCCTCCCCTCCCCACACACCACACCCTTTCTCTCTGTGTGTGTCTCTCCCGATGGATGTGCAGGAGGCGGCATATTTCCAGCGTCTCGAGTCGATTCGGATCCGCAAGGCCAGCCAGGAGGGTGGGACGGTGGTCTCACCCGTGACATCTCTCGCACAGTCGCCCATTGACACCCTGCCAGTGCCACTGGGGCACGGTGGGGATGGCAGCGGGGCCGAGAACCAATACCAATACCAACAGCAGCAGCAGCAGCCCCACCAGCAGCCCCACCAGCAGCAGCAGCAGCAACACAAGAGCTGCTACCCTCCGCCGTTGCCGCGTGGACCCACACCGTCCGCCAGCACCGGCCTGCTGCAGCCATCACACACATACAATACTGCGGCTGTTGCGCGAAACAGCCCCCTGGTAACCAACCAGCGTACACACACTCCACTCCCGGTAGGTAGCACGCAAGTGTCTCCGCTTCTTTGCTCCCTCCCTGCAGTTGATGCGGGGAGTGCTGAGTCGAGGGCTGCTCAGCCAGTACGTCGGCCATCCTCCCATCCACCGCATCGGGGCAGAGCAGCCGACACACGCGCATGCATCGCCCCCTGCAGCAGGGGAGGCCGACGGGATCCGGACGCACACCACCGACGCAGAGGTCAGTGTGTGGTGCAGGCAGACGGTCGCCTGTGCACACCATCGTATTTTGTTTGCTGCCTTTGCGTATGTGCAGGGGGCAGAAGCGGAGGAGGGGCATGGGGCGGACGGGCAGAACGGGATGTAGACAAATATACACACCGGATAATTATGATATGTATACCGATGGAAGGGAGGGATGGGTCTGAGAGGGTGGTAGTGTTGGCACCGTGATCGACTTTTGTGGTCACATGATGGAAGATCCATGAGTGCATGCAGGCACTAGATGTAAGTGTCGACTGTCGAAGCCGACGCATTCGAAATTTACGAGGGCGAGTCGTTGTGCGATACCCCGGCCTGCGTGTTCGCATTTCCCTAGTTCGTTGCCCCACCTCCCCCCCTTCGTTCGTTGACCGATTCTTTTTCACTTTTCTCCATGCCGATTGGCCCCCCTTTCAAGCCAACCTAGCGGCACCGGACGCCTTTCCCATGATCCCAGATAGCCCTGCTCTTCCTCTATACATCTGACATACGGCCATGCAGAACCCTCGCGAGGATGATTCAGCCCATTTCGACGGCAAAAGAGCGCTCAGCCCGACCGAGGAGGGCGATACGGAGCTGCAGCAGCCCAGCAAGAAGAAGCGGCAGCGCAAACCCCACCCGCACGGCCGCCGCAATGGGCACAGAGGCCACGGTCACCCACCGCAACCTCGAGAGCCGATAAGCTTCCACCCCCGCCCACATGCGCACCCGTACCTTCGGCAGCCGCCCGGCGATGCGAGAGACTGCGCGTCCTTCGACTCTGACGTATCGCTGCCATCCGAGGACCACCAGCACAAGCCCGAGAGGCCTGAGAGGCATCCTGGACAACACCAGCTGGCACCGGGGCAGCTGCAGCAGTGGGGACTGCCAGGGGCTGCCAGCGGGGCTGGACCATCATCGCCATCACAGACCACCTCACCGAGCCAGCATGGCTATGCCGCTTTCGCGTTCCCCCCGCATGTGCATATGCATGGCGGCATCGTGCTGCCCGGCGGGTCGTGGGGCCAGGGGGCTCATCGCTTTTTCGGGTCGGCTGGGGGGATCTCCCATGCGTGTCAGGGCGAGAGGCGGACGGCGGGGATGGGGGTGGGGTTTGACGTGGCGAGGAGCAGGGGGTTCGCCATGCAGATGGGGCGCCTCTCTGTGGGCCAGGGTAGGTAGGTAGGAAGGGAGAAAGCTGAGTGTGTATTCTCTCTCTCTCTCTCTGTGTGTGTGTGTGTTTGTAGAGGGTGCGTCTGTGGTGAGTTTGTTGTCGAGTCGTGATCGTGATCGCTTCGATCAGCGTGTGCCGTCGTTCCGCATCCAGCAGATCGACTGCATCGAGTCCCGCTACCGCCTGAAGGGCAAAATCGGCAAGGGATTGTAAGCGTCCACCATGACGACACCAAACGGACATGGCAGGCAGGCCCCCAATTAATTGTCTATCGTCATGCTTGTCAGCATGGCCGCAGTGCACGCCGCGACCCCTCTTGACGCATCGGACGCTCCAGAGCTGGCGGTCAAGGTCGTGGCCAAGAGCCGCCTCATGTCAGTCAGTGAGACAGCAAGACACAAGCAAGGCAGGCATCCTGTGACGGACGGTGCGTGTGTTTGCGTGTGTGTGTGGGATTGCGTCAGTTCCATCGTTGACCAGTCGTACTTTCGCATGATATACGAGCGGCTTGGCAGGGCGCCGCACCCCAACGTGGTGCAGCTGCACGGCGTGTACGAGAACGGCCAGGCCTTCCACGCCGTCATGGAGAAGTGCAGCGGCACCGACCTGGTCGGATGGGCCGAGTGGACAGTCCAATGTGTGTGTGCTGTGGGAGGGCGTCACGTGTGTGTGCTCTGCGTGTTCAGGTTGAGTTTGTGTTGCAGTTCACGCCGTCTACGATTCCTGAATCGCATGTGCGGAATATCATGTGCCAGCTGCTACGAGCAGTTGACCACCTACACAGACACAACGTGCGCTCGCAGCGCACGAACGCATTCACGCTTACACCACACGGCACAGACACACAGAGACACAGCCAAGCCACTGTGTGTCTCCTTCGGTCCTTCCTGCTCTCAGGTCGTTCACCGAGATGTATACGGCAACACACACACATAGCGACATAGATACGAGTGTTTTTGCTACATCTGTGTGTCCTACCGGTAGATTAAGTTGGACAACATCATCTACGACGCGCGCCCGACAGCCGACGGGCGCGTGGTGCTCATCGACTTCGACCTGGCCCTCCTGCTCGACAGACGGGAGCCGCCCACACCAATACACCGCGGACACGTGCAGATCGTCGGCACAAAGGAATACAACGTAAGTCGGCAGTGAGATGGCTGGGGTATGTGGGCACAGTTAGGAGGGATTTGCTCTGTGTGTGCGCGTGTGTGTGTGTGTGTGTGCAGGCGCCTGAGGCGTTTCGCGGCCGCTATTCTGTCCAGACAGACCTCTGGCAGTGTGGCGTCATTCTGTGGGCAGCCAGACAGCCAGCCAGCACACAGGACCAAAAGCCCTCCCTGCATACACACATCACATTCCTGTGTGGCTTCTTTCCTTCGTCCCTGGTCACTGCAGGTACATCTTGATGGACGGCCACTTCCCCTTTGACCTGTAAGTACGCGAGAAAGACAGACAAGGGGACACCGACCTAGGAGCATAATTAAGCCCAGTCAGTCAGTTGGCTGTGCGTGTGGATGCGATGCAGGTCGCAGTGCAACGATGGAACTTTCCAGGACTGCCTGGAGGTGGTAAAGAAGGTATGTGCCTGCCAGGGTGGGGGTGGACCCTGTAGGTAAGCCCACGCATATGTCTCTCTCCCACTCTCTCTCTCAGGGTCCTGTCTTCCGTCCTGACGTGATGGCGCGTTTCCCCGATGCGTCCGACCTCGTGCAGTCCCTCCTTGCCGTCCCCACACACCGCAGATGCCCATCAGGTGGGCGGGGCGAGGCGACACAACCAATAAATACCACACCCACCCACCGTATGTGCGTCATCTGTTCATCAGCCCAAGCTGCCTTGAGCCACCGCTGGTTTCAAGGCGAGTGTGCTGCTGCCGGTCATGGCGATGCTGTGGTTGGAGCTGGTGGGCGGCGTGAGGAGAGCTCCGTGTCTGCCCTCTCGCCGATGAGCCAGCACGCACCCACATGGGGAGGTGGAGGGGGAGGGGGAGAGGGAGACGGCAGCAGGCCCTGTCAGTGAGTGATCCAAGTGAATAAGCGAATGAGACAGGAGGGAGAAGAGAGAGGAGAAGTGTCGGTCGGTTCGTGCATCTTGGATGGCTGTAGAATAGACCGGACCGGACGGACACACAAGAGACAGACAGACAAGAGTGGAGACATACGGGAGAAGGACTGACCGACTGACTGACTGACTGAGCGAGGGATCACATCCATGGATCAGGCCAGGCTGCATGGCATGGCATGATCGAGTGTGGGTGTGCGGGTGGGGTATCCAGGATGGGTGTGAGTGGGTGAGGGTGAGTGAGGGATGGGATGGGGTCGGTACACAAACGGTCAGCTGATATGACTTACACGACTCTCTCTATAGTAGTGGAGCGATATCAATCAACGAATTGTCGAATCGTACGTACTCGTGTAAGTACTTACGGGAGAGTCGAGCACGCAGGCAGGCAGGCAGGCAGGCAGGCAGGAGAAGCGAGTCAGTCAGTTGTCACTCGTCAAATCAGGATTCTGTTGGAATAGAATAGTAGGCGCCCACGTACCTGACAGCACCTGACACCCCACAAGACAGACCCACATGACGTCACACACACGGATCGCATGGGTGGGGTGGGTGGGTGGGTGAGTCGGGTTGTGCGGCAGGCGGCAGCGAGCGATAGCAGCAGACGGCCATTCCATTGATTGAAAGGCTTGCTTGCTGGCTGTGTACAAGATACTAGGGAAGGAAGTCAGACAGACAGACAGACAGACACCCCCCCACCCCCATCCAGGCATCCATCGAATTATCCCCTTAGATAGTACGCAGCCACCAGACCAACCAACCAACCATCCCTCCAGCCGCCCGGACGTCACGTCAAAAAAATGTCCTTCCCGCCCCCGTGTGTGTACGTGACACATTGGTGTGTACACATTCCCAATCCCACGTGGCCCCCACCGCACACACTGACTGGTTGATTGGTTGGCCCCTCCATCAGTTACACAGACAGACAGACAGACAAGGGAGCGAAGAGGGAGGGGAAGACTGGCCCGAAAGGGACGATGCACCATCTCAGTCAGTCTCTCATGGTGGTGTCGGCCTCCTCCTTGATGGGCACTATAGGTCTGAGGAACGGCTGCCTCTCCGCGTCGACCAGCCGCATGCTCAGCCAGTGCTGGAACCGCCGCAGCCTCTTCGCCTCACCCGCCGCACCGCGCTCCGCCTGCCCCCACACATGACATGAACAGGGAGGGTGGCTTCCAAGGTGGACGGGACGGCGTGTGTGTCGGGTCGGTCGGCTTACGGCTCGCTTGCGATGTCTGGGTCTGAGGAGCACGTCGTGGGTGTTGGGCACATACGCCAGCCGGTAGGAATGCAGCGGCATCTTTATGCCATACCAAACCAAAACAGACCAAACCATTCCAACATGCACACACAGATGGGTGGAGCATTACATTGCTCATCAATGAATGTGATGTGTGTTACCCTGCAGCAGAGTCCGTTGTGCATGGCGATGTTGGCGTCTTTGTAGTGGTGCCGCCTCTCCTTGGCGGGCGGGACGGCGCTGTCCGAACGGGGCGGGTAGTCGCCGTCACGACGACGCACGCGGCGACGATTCCTACACCAGCCAACGAGCAACTAAGTGCAATGGATATGGGCCATGGTCCCATTGGCCCATTGTGGACAGGCTGACCTTCTGAGGAAGCGCACAGGCCTGTCGCCAGCAAGCTCTCCCACATACGGCACTATTGCAGCCGTCTGCAGGGAGGGAGGGAGATAATATGGGTGTCAGTCAGGGCAGGCCAGGCTCTCTCTCTCTGTCTGTGGACCTTACTGCATGTCTGGGGTCGGGTATTTGTGTGGCGAAGTTGATGTGGTCGGAGACGAGCGTGTATGGCCCCATGTAGCTCAGGCAGTACTTGAGCACCTCGCCGTCACACGCTGTCATCACCGGACGATCCTACACACCACAACACCAAATCCACACAACAAATTGATGGGCCTCCTCTCCCCGACGATTGCAATGCTTCCCAACGCACCCACCTCTGGTGGTGTGGTGTGCCAGTAGTCCGCAGGTGTGACCATCCTGATGGTCAGCTCGCGGCTCCTCAGGTCCCACCGAATGCGGAAGTGCATGGCATCACTGACAGAGAGGAGAGGAGACACACAACACATACAAGACATACACAGCTGGATGTGTGGTGGATGTATCGCTGGATTATGACGGAAGTTGCAGCACAGCAGGGCTCACCCGACGATGGTTCTGCACTCCTTCTCATAGGAGTCGACCGCCGCGCGGGTCGTCAGAACTGACGGGTGACGGGCCAGACACACACACACACATGGGTGTGTATTGGGAGATGGGGGAAGGAGAATGGCATACTTACTGTCTCTGTAAGCGAGATAGAGCGATGCGATCCTCAGTGTGTTGGGGTCGTTCACCATCCCCTGCAGCAGCTTCACCATCTGAATGCACACAGACACAGACACAGCGCCATACACACACAGGTTCCTCACATGTCTGTATCCGTTTCACTCACCTGCGAGAGCAGTTTGTCCACGGTGAAGAGGCTGTAGGCCTCTGTGCCCATCGCCTTCCTGCACAGCATAGCACACCATACCCAGAGAGAGATACGCCACATCACATCACATGCCAATGGGGACGTAGCAATGCAAATGCCTGTCTCGTCTGTCTCCACACATAGCTATAGGCCAATCCAATGTGTGTGTGAGTGTATTCGTGTGCCTGAGGTCATCTTCGTATGCACTGATGTCGATCTCGTTGTTGATGAGCGCATACACCGTGTTCTTGACCCAATCGTAGTCCAACTTCTGTGGTGGACACAACCACACACATGACGACATGTTCCACATGAATGCATCACATCACATGACGACATGAATGGCATTCATCGCATCACACGTATGGAAGCGTCCGTCGCGACACGCACCCCACCCACCTCCTCTGTCTCAGACGGCGTGGGCGAGAACTTCATTCGTCGGGCCGCGGCGTCGTCTACGTGCGTCTCCATCACAGCCTTCGCCTGCACACACACATGCACACACACACACACACGCCTCTGTGTCCGTCCCCTCCCATACACCGCACACCGCACCCAACCGCACACAGAGCAGAGGGAGGGACCGCAGCGCACCTTCTTGAGCCGCTCGTAGAGAATCTGGTAGAACCGCATAAGGCAGTAGAAGCTCTCCCCGCTCATAAGCCACCGCTCCTCCAGGGGCAGACACTCATCAACACCCACACCACCACCGCCACTAGACGCCGAGGACGCAGCACCAGCAGCAGCAGGCAGTTGTCCGCCATTGTCTTCCCGATGCAGCTTGAAGGGCCCGCTGACGGCGCTGGATGGGGGCGCGCCGGAGGGAGGTGGCGGGGCTGCACGCACGCGACGAGAGAGAGCAGACGGATGGATGGATGGATGGACACATAGGTGAAGGGCTCATTAGGGGGGGAGGGTGCTGACCGAATGCGCGTGTGGGTTTGGTGTGGCTCTGGTATCCCCACAGGTGCTTCAGGCCGTACCTGCTGTCCAGCGGTACCAGCTTCGGGGCCACCTGACCGACACGCCCACACACACACACACACACACACAAAGTAAACAGGATGCATCCATCGCAGGGATACCTACCCCTCCCTCCCACCCTCCCACCCAGCCCACGTGTGTACCTCTTTCTCTTCTGGCGGTGTGGGCACCGAGCCGTCCGACCGCGTCTGAGTCCGCAAACTGAAACATATGCATGCACAACAGACAGAGAAACAACATGTCGCTCGCTGTTTCCACGATGCAGATGCGATGCTTACGTACCCATCTGCTGGAGGAGCCTGGAGAGCGGCGGAGGGAGCGGGCTGAGAGAGAGAAAGACCACACCACAGACACAGGCAGGCAGGTATGATAAACACCTGTGTGTGTGGGCGTATCCACGCAGAGGCAGGAATCGACCTGTATTTGCTGCTGTGGTGGCCTCTTGGGCGCAGGGCCAGGCCCAGGAGTCGGCTGCACCACATCCATCCATCCATCCGACCACACAGCGTACACAACAACGCATCACACTATGAGTCAGTATCCGTCCATGCCATGCCATGCCCCAGCCATCCTCCGTGCTGACCTCGTCATTGTTGCTGATGACGACCTCCACCTCGTCACCCCTCCTCCCACCACCACCGGCAGAGGCTGCAGCTGCAGCAGCAGCTGCTGCTGCTGCTGCTCGTGCTGCCACTGGCGCCGCAGCACCACCCTCCGGCGGGGTCACACGCACAGCGGGCGACGGGCCGGGGAACGTCCCACCACCGGCCTGGCTCTCGCCTGAAGGATATCACACACACACACACACACACAGATGGACGACATACATACGTGTTTGGTAAGGGGAGGGGTCGTCAGGTCCACTGACTGACCCTGCTGCGATTGTTGAGAGGGCTGCATGGACTCGTCTTCGTCTCGGTCCCTCCTCTCGTATTTGGGGACCTTGAAGCGGGTTCCCACTGGGGGGGCGCCGCGGCGGGACCTCATCTGATCTGGTTGCAGCTGGGGGGCACAGACAGACACAGACAGACAAACGGTAGGTAATCGATGCGTGCGCTTGAAGCAGTGGGTGTCTGTCTGTCTGTGTGGGTGGGTGCTGTACCCCTCTGTCAGGCAGGATGAAGTCGCGCACAACGGAGTTGAGGTAATACCGTATCTGGCAGAATATAGAGAGTGGGGGGGGTGAGCGTGTGCAGTGTCCAATGCACCCACATTTCACAGGCAGGCACCGGCGTGCACGGACCTTCATTCCAGTGGTGCTGTATGACTGTTTCTCCGCGACGTACAGCATCATGTCCAGCACGTCCTCGTGCAGCTGCATTATGGGCATGTTGAAGGTGAACTCTGGCGGATACTGAGACAGACAATAGATAGACACAACATGAGTCAGTCCGACCATCCACTCACTACACAGAGGAATTGTCTGTCGCCCGCCCCGCCCACCTCAGTTTCCTTGGCCTGTGTGGCCTGCTGCTCGTCAGCCTGCACACAAACAAACAAACAAGCCGACGGGGACCCACGCACGGCCACATTTACCGATGGCCACGATCGTCCGTCCTTGAAAAGGTATGTGCTTCACTTCACTCAAGACAGGCAGGCGTGTACCTACCTCAGTGAGTGGCAGGTGTGTGAGGGAGTCGCGCCTCTTCTTCATCTCGCTCTTGGGGGAGAAGGTCATCGATATGGCCTGGTCGATCTCCTCTGGTCGCACACAGACACAGACACAGACAGACATCGACCATTGATTGATTGCAGCAACACAACACACATGTGGTGTGATGTGGTGTGAATGCGTCCGTAGGTACCGTTCTCCTCCGCCTCTTCGTCTTCATCCTCCTTGTGCTTCTTGACGATCGGCACGCCATGGTGACCTGTGGGCACAGCCCATCGAGCATTCGCATCCATCACACCTACCGTGAGTGATACTGTCTGTGTTGGGTTTCGTTCGTGTCTACCCACCTTCCTCCTCCTCGTCTCCCTCGGCGGTTGGTGCGCCTCTGATCTGCGCATACCGCTTCCGTACGTCAGCCAGAAACGCCTTGACGTTCGTGTGACGCTTGTCCTAAACGAAAGGAACAGACCGAAGCACACCAGAGAGACACGCATACTCCCACGCCTCAGAAAGACAGACAGACAGACAGACAGCCACCCAGACAGAGGTAGGTACCTCCCTACGTACCTGTTGCCTAAAGTAGAAAGATCTATGGTCAAAGCTCTTGAAGTAGTTATTCTTCATGACGTCCCGCCACTGGCCCTCGTTCATCCTGGCCCTCGCGCCGGTCCACTCCTCCTGCTTCTGCCGAAGACGGCTGAGGATGACCGGCACCGTCCCCTTGGGGTTGCGCCGCAGCAGCTGCAGGATCTCCACACCGTGGTCGCCGTAGATGCGGCGGATGGCGTTGAGGTGCGTGTCGTTGAAGGGGTTTCTCTCCAGCTTGTACATGTCGCGGTCGGCGAGGGGCATCTGCCTGAGCTCCTCTGCGATCGGCTCCAACACCTTGATCGCTGAACAGACAGACAGACAGACAGACAGGCACACACACACAGAGGAACCATGGACACATCCATCCATCCATCCGTCCACCCATCGGTTGCATGTGTTGGGTGGCTGACTGACTTGACTGGTTTGGTTCGATGATCATGTCCAGCTCAAAGCGCTCGTCCTCAGTCTTGAACATCTGCTCCTCGTACTCATTGCGCCGCATGTGGCGGAAGGAGAAGTCCTCCGAACCCTGCAAGCGAGAGTGTTGAAAATGACGCGACGCGCACGAAGGAAGGAATGCGTCTTGTGGATCTCATCTCCCTCGCGCGTGGACGTCATGTCATGTATGTGAGAATTAATTCACCTGTGGGATTGATATCCACGAATCCTGCAGCACCGTCTTGCACAGCGCATCACGACCGCTGCAGTACTGCACACACCACTCACACACACCACATACGCGATCCCATCCACACGCATCCATCACACACACGCGGGGCGGGGATGCGATGCGTATGTACCATCTGGGGGAAGTCCTTGGGCAGCAGCCTGTAGCTGTCGCCGCTCTTGGCGGCCGCACTGGTGTCGATCTGGGACACCGACAGGCAGAAGTACGAGTGCCGCCGCCGCGCAGACTCGCGAGTCACGATCATCTTCCGGAAATGCTGGTACACATCCGAGCCACTGACATGACATACACAATCACGCACACGCTTATGCGGGGCGATGTGGGTGTGGTGTGAGTGAGATTGGGGAAGTGTTGGCTTACAGAACGGAGAAGTCGATGACCTTCTTGCAGACGTCGAGCATTTCGCGTGCGCTGATGATGCCCACGACGTAGAGCTTCACCAGCTTGGCCAGACAGGCGTAGCGGTGCCTGCACGACAGAGGAGGGCCCGCCATGGCATGGCATGGATGCACTCAGGCATCTGATCTGTGCGTTGCGTGCTCATCTCACTCGTCCATGCAGTTCTTGAGAGCCTCCCAAAACAGCCGCTCGCCCCGGGACATAGACAGACCTGCACACAGCAAACGACACACAGACACAGACACACACAGATGCTTGTGAACGCTTGTGTGGCGGGGCGTGGCGTGGATACCCACATGCGTTGATGTCGATGGCTTTGTGTTCGACCTCCATGCGCTCCTCGGACTCCTCCTGCTCCTCCTCATCGGCGTCATACCCGTCGAAATCACGCACAGCACCACTGCACACACACACGCGCATTCAAGGGGCGCATACGAAAGGGGGTGGGTGTTGGCCTGGGCCTGTTGGTTCCTGCCATCGTCTGTCTGGTCTGCTCACGCACGCACGCACTCGAGTGCTTGCCTCTTGGCCATGAGCCGCCTGCCCTTGAGTGCCATGGACAGTTCCATCTCTGACGGAGTCGCCAACTCATCGCCACCCTGCGGAGAACACACACACACACATGGACACGGATGCCATCCATCCATCCATTCATGTGCGCATGAGTGCATCCTCACTCACTGACCTTTTTGGCTCCGATCTTGAGTGGTGGCGGTCTGTGTCTGTCCCTTGACGACTTCCTCTGCGGCTGGTCCCCCATCATTTCATCCTCCTCATCCACTGAAGGGAGCGTCATCGGCGGGCCTGACACACATGTCATGGGCCATTGAATGCAACGAACGCAACAGGCGTCGTCCGTCCGTCCACCCAGACCGACTGACCTTTGATAGCGTCTTCGTCGTCCTTTCCGCTCATCATGGGCAGCATGGGATTGTACGCCGTGTGGCCCTGGGCACGCAGCTCCGCCTCGCGCGCTGTCACCTCCTTGTGCACCTGGTAAGCGTGACAGGACGCGTGGATGGGATGGACAGACATTGCTGCTGTGTGTCCACGGCATGGTGTGTGCGTGCGTACCGCCTGGAAGTCAGGCAGGAACTGGCAGAACTCTCCGAGCATCCGGGGGTGGGGGCGCATCAAGTTCCGCACCTCTAAGAGATAGAGATCAATCATGGATCACTCAATCAGTCAATCAGCCGTCCATCCCTCCACCCATTCCTCTTGGCATCCCCACCCACCCACCCACCCACCTGTGTAGACCTCCCTGATGGACTTCTGCTGCAGCTGGTAGGTTTGCAGGATGTAGATGAAACGGTCATACACCTCAGGGGCAACCACCTACACAAAAATAGGCGCATACCCCACCCACATACATACATACCCAGCTCGGCTGTCCGTGGCTGGCTGACGACCTTGACGCGCTTCACATAGTCGATGGCATGGTCATAATCCACCTCACGAGGCTCCTGAAGACACACACATGACACACATGCACACGCAGATAGATGGACTTATCCATGTGGCCGCATGACAATCAGCATCTTGCGTGTGCATTGCTCCTTCCCTCACCCCAGCGCCCTTGGCCGCCCCTCTCTGCTGCTGATCCGATGCCCCCTCACGCGACGCTCCAACCTACCCCCAGCCAGGCCAGGTAGCCACACAATTAATGAGTCAGTCAGGTCAATGCGATTGATTCGATCGATGGATGCGTGTCTGCTTCGCCCACATGACATGACAACTGACTCACCTTCCGCTGCACAATCTTCCCCGCCAGGCCACCGGTGCCGCTGCTGGCGGCCTGACCCTCCTCCTCCATCTGCCGCAGGAACTCCTGCTGACGCGCCTGCGCGTCAGGTGCTCCAGACGCCGATGACGCGGCCGCCGCGGCCGCAGCAGCTGCAGCAGCGGGCGGGACGGACGATGCCGATGCTGATGCTGATGCTGATGCAGCGTTCTGCTCCTTGGCTTTGTTGATGGCCGTCTGCAGCTCCTTTGGGAGGAAGCGATTAAACTCGCTGATGAGGTCGTCCTGCCCCTTGAAGAGATCCGACACACGCAGAATCACACCGGTGGTGTCAATCCTGCCACAAGCATCACGCATTCACACACACACAACGCACACAAGCACGTGTGGCGATGGGTCGGGGCGTGAGAGACGGACGTGTCAAGTGAGTGCAGTGTTTGGTGCGCATCTCATCTCATTTCACTCGCCCCACTGACTCACCTGTGCTCTTTGAAGTCCTTCATGATTTCCAGGAACTTGCCGTAGCGCACCTCATCCTTGTCGCGCTCAAAGATTTCCTTGACCCGCGCCAGGTACCCCTTGGCGTCAGACACACGCAGCGACTTCTCGGGCTCGGCTGCCATCGTCACCCTCTAGGCCACGCACGCAGGGCCGAGCACACAGATGGGCGCCAACCACTACTCAAGGTTGGTTGGGCGGCAGGGCTACGTCGAAATCTCAATCTGGACGCAGCCAGGATGGATCAGACGGGCTCAGGACATCGACAGGAGACTGAGCACGCCACCGGAATGTTCGATTCCCTCAGCGCGAATGCGATCCGCATTTTGCGAGCTTATTATCAGAGTCTAGGGGGCGAGCGCAGAAGGAACGGGAAAATCCAGCACTCCAGGGCCCTGAAGGCTTGGAGCCTCTTGTCGCAGACTCATCCACGTGCTTTTTCCCTTCGCCCCTCAACCCATCCCAAGGTCTCGACAGGAAGAGGCCCGGCAGAAGAGGGTGAAACCGAGAGGCTGCCCTGAGGTAACGACGGCACGAGAGGGGAGAGGAGGCCACGAGCAGGTTGGAAAGATAATGCGGGCCGGACTGCCGTGTGCTTGTCTACAGATTCTTCCCTTTGGTGAGGAAGCCATCCATCCATCCATTTGTCCATCATGCCGTCGTCCCCTGAGGAGCGGCAGGCCAAGAATGCCGCCAAGATGCAGAAACACATCGAAGATGTGTACACCACATCCATGGTGTAAGCAAGGCCGCCAGACACAAACACACAATCACACAATCAGACAATCCCACAAACCCACGCAAACGGGGAGGGGGCATCGTCTTTGCCTGCCTCCCTCTTTGATTGACGCATGATGCACACGCAGGCCAAGACACGGCTACTTCTCCTACACGGTCAGCCAGCCAGTCATCAAAGCGCATGAGAAAGAGAATAATGCGCCTCCCTCTCTCTGCCCGTCCCGTCCTTCAGGCCCCCAACTGCTGTGGCGACGACTCCTATGCCCCAAGACAAGTCGTCAGAAGTCAGCCAGCCAGCCAGCAAAGAACACACACGCGAAGTGCAATCCTGTCGTCGCTTCATCTCTGGCTGGCAGAGGCGAGACGCGAGGGCACTGGAGAGGAGGAGCAGCCGGCGCTCAAGGGCTTCCTAGTGGGGAAGGGCAAGAAGGGCAACACCAAGGACGCCTTTTTCTCCGTCATCACGCCACTCGCCGTGGGAGACCCCTATGTCGACCCGCTCAAGAGACAAGCACGGTAGGCAGGCATATGGCTCGGCTGGAAGAGCCATCGGCATCAGACCTACCTTGACTTCATCTGTGGGCATGGGGGTGGGGTTGGGGTTGGGGTGCAGACGAAGGCTGACGCCGATAGACCCCGACCACAGGTTCAAGCCTGGAGGCAACATTAGGCGCAGGTGAGTGACGTGACATGAGAGGCCCATCATGACGGACGTATTGCCTCTTTGCCTCTTTGCCTGTTTGCTTCAGCTTGAACAAGCTGGACTTCCCGTATGTTTATCAAGGGTCGACAGCCCCGGACCCCAAAGACCTCTACGCAAAATACAAGGAATACACCGGTGGGCAGGGGGGCAAATGGTGACTGACGCCCGCAACAACAAACTACCCATTTGCCGTCGTCATGCCATCTTGCCCTATACCCTTGCCGTACCGTCAGTTCCCCGAGGTGTGTTCACCAGTCCAGCCAAGAAGGGCGGTGGCGGGACCCTTGTGCCCGGTGTGCTGTTTTCCAAGTTGCCCGAGCACGTCCCAGAAGACTATGAGACAAGGCGATGGCAACGGTAGGAAGGCAAGGATGTACATCAGACGCCATCAGGCGTCTCTCTGCATCTGTCTGTCTGTGTCCGAATTAATTGGATTTGCAGGCTTGCGGAGCTCAAGGCGCAGAAAGAGAAGACCAAGGACATACCGCCCTTCAAGTCCATGTGTGCAAGTGAGTGAGGATGCAATATATGTATAGAATGCACGCAGCCTGTGCAGTCTTATTTACGCGCCTCTGCCCTCCCTCCCTTGTCTGTGTGTGCAGCTGGCGTCAACTTCACCAAGAATAGCGATCTATACCGGCACGATGAGCCCTGTGGCATACCGGTAGGTAATCAAGACACAGCACAGCACTCTCCCTCTCTCTCTCTTCCATCGCACACGCACACGCAGAAACATCCAAGACCTTCTTTCTTCGCTTGTTGGTCTCTACCCCTCTCTCTCTGTATCCCTCTGTCTGTGTCAGCGCCCGTACACCGAGCCGCATTACCCCTTCACCATCAAGCACGACCGCCCCTTCATTCCCGTCAACCCCTCCAAAAGGGTTCGTAGCTATGCAGTGCAGTGCAGACACACTCCGCCCCGCCCAGGCACAACACGTACACACATGTACATGTGTGTGTGTATGGTATGGCAGGGAAAGCTTGCGACGCTGTCCAAGTACCCCGCGTACATGGAGTCGCCTGCGCCGCCCGTCCAAGTGCGGAAGAGGGGCGTGGTTGAGGGTGAAGAGGCCGCCGGCGACGTCCCGCCACCATGGAGGTCAGCCAGTGCACTCCATGCCGGCACTAAATGACAATGGGATGGCTTGAAGGCCTGGCCTTATGTGTGTGTACGTGTGTGTATGTGTGTGTGTGTGTGTGTGTTAGGTCGCCTCATTTGCAGGACTATGCCAATCCAATGCCCTCGGTCGTCCTTCAGAAGTCAAACCTCAGGCAAGAGACAACCCACGGTGTGACCTCTTTCAGATCCTGTTGATGGATGACGTGTGTCATTGTTTGTTTGTTGTGGCCTTCATGCATGTCCTGCAGGTCCGAGTCACCCCACGCCTTCCAGCGGACCTCTCGCTTTTGATTCGCTCCCTCACTCACTGCGTGGCCGGCTGGCTGGCCGGACCAGAGTCGTCTGCATGCGGTTGTCTGTCTATCGTAGGCCGTCTTCTGCACTTTTGACCGTCCGTGGTGACTGCTCGAACTCCCATGCTTTTGCTTGCATACGGCAACACCGAATGATGGCTCCTCATGCGGGGGCCGCCCTCTGGGGCCAAGTGAGAGAACCGAAGGGAGAACTTGCCTCAAACACGCCTCAAAGGAGTTCTTGCAATGGGCAACAGTGGCAGCGCCTTCCCCCTAGGCCCGCAGGTGCTGCAGCCCCGCGAGCCGACGCCCGCAACGTCCCCCATCACCAACCTGGCACTCGATGCCATCTGCTCCTTCAGCTTGGCACTGATTCAGCTCTGCCATATGCGATACTGCAACCTTCGGCTCTTCCAGCAGGTCCTCAATCTCGCCCTCCGCCCCGGCAGCAGTGGCAAACATGACAGTAGTGTGTCGCCACGAAAGGCAGCTGGGAGTGAGTGGCGGCCACTGTTCTCTTTATTCGCCACTCCCGATGGCAGAAGGGGCAGCGGCGCCTCACCCAGATCACTGCAGACCTCTCCCCGAGACGCGCCCCAGTCTTCCCCACACAGAGAGCCAAACATGGTCGACACGTGGGAGGTGGGCGCGCCATGAGCAAGACAACGCATCAAGCCGAACCTCGTTAGGGCATTCAAGTTTTTCTGTGGTGTGTGTGATGACAGGTCTTTCTAACGTCGTGTTTGCTATCGAAGACCCATCGCAAGGCCAAGTTCCGGCTCCTCTTTGACTTCTTCGACGCGGCGAAAAGGGCGGAGGGCGAAGATGAGCACGGACAAGGGGGGGAGGGGCTGTGGCCGACAAGCGGCGAGCTGACCTTTGAAGAGATACAGTGCCTCATACAGTGCTGCCTCAGAGGTGAGCTGAAAAGTGGACACATAAGGTGGGATGGATGTAAGCAACCTCCTGGTCGTCATGCACACACAATCAGGTGTGAGTCGGTACTGTGGGGTGCCGCAGCCGTCACCATGGGAGGCTCAACTGTGTGCCAGCGATGCCTTTAACGCCATGCTCAGCTCCAGGACACATGGTGAGATGTCGGGAAACACGACAAAGGCCACAGGAGGATGCTTGCTTCGCCCACTTGCAGGCGGCACGGTGTCGCTGGGGGATTTTGAGACATGGGCGGAGGATGATCCCGACATCCGGGCTTTTCTCAAGGTACGTCAGTAGAATCACAAAGAATCGATATCTACACACAGTCCGTCCTTTGCAGGTCCACTGTCCCATGACGCCGAGGCACGACCAGTACGTCCTGCTGCGGCACTGGCCGGCCCTCCTGCAAGACCCTTCACTGATGAGACATAAGCCACATGCACCCGCCATGGTGGCACTCCACTCACCCCTTCCCCCACGGACAGCAGCAGGACCCACATGCCGAAGTGTCCCGGCCACCCCAACGGGCCGTGAGGGGGACCCCCTTCAGCTCTTCCAACACCGCCAGAGGCGGTCGGACAGATCTGTGCGGCCGGTGAGCGTCCTCGGCATACATGGCGAGCAGCGGGAGCAGGACGATCCACAGGACCAGCAACAGAGCCGCCAGCCGTCCTTGTTCCTCACATCCGTCCCTGAGGCGCTGTCGAGAGGCGTGCAGGACGAAGGCAGCAACGAGGAAGAGGCGAGCAGAATGAGGGACGCTCAGAGTGTGTATCTGAGATTGAAGTCCTGGACGCCGCGCACCAGCACCGCGGGCAAGAAGGAGACGCAGACACAGACACAGTCGCGTCCGTCGT
Source organism: Vitrella brassicaformis (assembly GCA_001179505.1). Classification (NCBI taxonomy): domain Eukaryota; family Vitrellaceae; genus Vitrella; species Vitrella brassicaformis. The sequence continues at coordinate 279,390 of CDMY01000603.1, read as the reverse complement.
CATCGAGCTCCAGCGTGGGTGTGGATTTCGATGTGGGCGGTGCGTGGGTGAGCCGTCCTGTGACGGCAACCACCATGGCCCCTTCGCCACATGGGATGAGACTCCTGTCGGAGTCAAGCCTCTCGATGACCTACTCCGGGGTGGGAAACCGATAAAGCACAAACAACACAGCACACCCATTGATGCACACATGTATCCCTCTCTCGTCTGTGTGTGCAGTCGTCAGCTTCCTGTGCCCCCAGCAGCCCCTCACCGTCACCCTCTCTCCCCCTCCCGCCATCACAGCGGCCGTCTACAGCGCCACACCCGTCAGAAGGCGCCGCTCCGCATAGGAAAAGGAAGCTCAGGGTGAAGGTCGACGAACATGAGATTAGTGCTGGAGAGGAGACAAAGGCCGAGTCCGTTGCGACGGCATCGCTGTCGCCGCGATCGAGTGACCTCATTGGCCATGTGGCAAGGAAGACATACGATGCAGACGACCAGGGGCAGCAGCAGCAGCAAGAGGGAGGGGCAGAGAGAAGGCGGTGTTCGTCATCGCTCCGGGTGGGGTGGTCCATCCTACATGCAAGTGTATACGTACCATGCATGGTGACTTTGGGGGCTCTCTCCCTCTCCCTCTCCTTCTCTGTCTGTCTGCCTCAGGACGTGTCGAGGGCTCTTGAGGCTGCGACTGATCGCCCCTGGTTTGACAACTTGCAGCGCTACCTCAAGAGGCACGTCCACGCACTCGGGGTCGATCCCGCAGCGGGGCAATTCGAGCGACGTACGTAAGCACGGCACGCCGGGCAGCCAGCCATAGGAGATTGAATGTCTGAAGTGTCGGTGTCTGTCTGTCTGTTGGTGATCAGCGCCCAGCACCTACCATCGGTTCGGCGTCTTCACCAAGTGCGGGACCTACCTCGGGGCCGACCCTCTGGCCAAGCGACCTCAGCCGAAGAAGGCCGCGTCAGCACCCTCCAAGAAACGACAGACAGTATGTGTGTGTACCAGGCAGGGCCGATCGAGGTATTTATTGGTGCGGATGGCGTGTGCTCGTGTGTGTGCGTGTGTGTCTCCCTTCCTTCCTCCCTCGCACCCCTGTGAGATGCGCAAGAGCGGTGGAGGGGGTAAGATGCGTCTGAGCAGGGTGGACACCCTTTATGCGTACGAGTGCTTCTGCGCCATGGATGTCGACAAGGACGGCGTCATTGGGATGGACGAGCTTGTCCGAGCACTGGCCACACACGAAACCAGGGGCAGACGGCCAGGGGTGAGTTAGTCCTGTGGGCGGGCACTCTGTATGCCATGATTGCAATGCTTGCCGGATGGCCATCGATATATCGGATTTGCCTTTCTTTCTTGCAGGACATCGGTCGGCGTGTTGATTCCGATCAAGTGGCGTTCATCTTTGCGTCAGATGCACTTGCAGAGGAGCTGCAGGACAACAGATTCACCTTCTCATCCTACCTCCGCTGTCTATGCCCAAGTCAGACAGACAAACAGACAGACAGACAGACAGACAGACAGAGGCTGTTTCCCACTCACTCACACCCACGCACACCCACACACTATTGTGTGCTGTGCTGTGTTGTCTGTGGATGCATCCAGGTGCGACGAAGAAAGAGATAGACGAGATGCTCCACTGGGTGCGGCAGGCGCAGGCCAACAGCGCATGGACCACAATACGCAAGAAGATCCAGCAGCGGAAAAACCTCCCCGACTCGCTGCGACGCTTTTACCTTCACCTCTTCCACCTCATCGACACCGACCAGGACGGGCTCATCACCGGTACGTCGGCAATGGAAGCAGCACGAGACATCCATACACCAGTGCAGTGTGCACGACTGACATCTGTCTGTGTGCAGGGGAGGACGTGATCGATTTCTTTCTCCGTCCGAGTGCCAGTCTTCCCACCGGCCGGGCCTCCTCAACATGCCCAGTACACCACCCCTCACCTCCCCAAAGCCCGAGACACAAACCGGTGGGTGGGTGACAACACACCAGAGCAATGCGATTCTGGCTGACAAGATAGATGTGTGCATCCGTCCCTCTCACTCCCCCAGATGCTAACGCGCAAGAACTCTCACCTCCGTCAGCTGCTCATGAGACAAGCCATCGATCGCCAAGAGGACCAGGCGGACGCAAAGGCACCGACCACAGAGAGGAAAACAGACAAAGGCAAGACCATGAAGGGCAAGCAGCCAGTGGCGGCCGCAAAGGACAAGGAAGCGGTGAAGGTTATCAGTGGCGGTGTTGCGAAGAAGTCTGCGGCGGCGCCGAGACGAGCGTTCAGGGGGAAGGTGGTCGGGCCGCATACAGTACAAACGGGCAAAATGGATGATATTGACGACGAGACACAGAAAGAAGGTAAGGAAGTAAGGAATGGATGGATGGATGGATACTTGCACCCACGCGTCTTCTCTTCGTCCCCCTGCTGCGGCCATCCATCAGCCGTCAAGCCCACGTGTGCAGCCATGCCCACCGGCCGCACGCGAGAGAAAGGCGAAGAAACGGCTGCAGTGTCCCAGCCACCGCCGCAGAAGCCACAACCACGGCCCATCGCTCCCCCGCCCCTCCACTCACTCGAGCACCTGGCGCACTTCGACAAGTTCACCCACCCGCGGCGCCACTACGCCCACACCTTTCTCATGCCCGTCAGCTCAACCAGCCCCTCTACCACTGATGATGATGAAGACGATCGCTCTTCTTCGGGAGACAGCGACAGAGAGCACCAGCAGCAGCAGGCTCATGTGGATGACGCAGCGATGGAGCGGATCATTCGCGAGGAGGCGTTGAAGGAGAGAGTGAAGAGGCGGGAGGCGTCGAGGCTGACGAGGGAGAGGATGAGGGCGGACAAGACGAGCCGAAGGATAAGAAAGGTAGGCTGCAGACGTGACGTGATGGTGGGTGGGTGGGTGGGTTTCTGGTATGCATCAGACCATGAGACGACAGACAGGTGTGTGCTGTGCTGTGCTATGCTGTGCTGTGCTGCAGGGCACGCTGGACCAGCGATTGAAGCGGCGCATGAGGTATTGGCAGTACTATGCAGGAGAACCGCGCGAGTCCCTCAGGTTGACCACCGGCAACACGACGCTCTTCCAAGACGACGAGAGCCACGAGCCTCTGTTCCCCCCCTCCCTCCCCTCACCCAGACGCACCACTCCGGCACCACTCGCAATCCAGCAGACATCCGCACCTTCCCGCCCACACACAGCGTGTCTCTTCATGCAACGGCAAACCGACCAACGCTGGTCTCGCCTGAAGTCCGCAAAGGCACAACAGCCACAGCCACAGCAGCAGCAGGACCACCACCACCACCACCACGAGGGGCTTGTTGATGAAATGGGTGATCATCAGAAGGGACTAAGGTGGTCAGTGCGTTACGGCGAGCCGCAGCGGTCTGAGGCGCCAATGCGCTATGACTACACCTACTATGAGACGTGGCTGCGGCAGAACGAGCACATCGCCCGGTGCAGGTGCTGCCCGCCCTGCTACCAAGTCACAAAGTCACCAAATGGCGAATGGGCGGGGCCGAGGAAATACCAGACTATCGGGCGCCTCTACTGGCAGGTAGTACGCCAGCTGGCTGATGCCCATCCACCCACAACGAATCTCTGCCTCTCTCTCTCTCTGTGTGTGCGTGTGTGCGTGTGTGTGTGTGTGGGCCGCACAGGATCTCCTGATCGACATCTTCTTGCACTCCCGGCTCGCCCGTTCATTGGAGTGGGAGAGGAGGGAGGACATCAGCAGCACCTACACCGACCAGGTTGCCGCCGCAGAGGCTGAGAAGAATGGCGGCAGGAGACCGCCCGACCCCCGGCCGACCAAGCACGAGGCCGACAGGCTCATGGCGGATGTGCAAAGCGTTGCGGAGGAGACACAGCAGCAGGCATCGCAGAGAGACAAGGTGAGCCGGGGGGGAGAGAGGCTTCATTGACGTCTCTCGCACTTTTCGTTCTTTCCATTCCATTGAAGCCCACGATGGGTGAGATACTGCGGAGCCGGCTGCAGCACAACATTCTGAGACGATATCTCGACAAGCAGGTGAAGGACTTACTTAGTCACATTCCATTGAGAGAGACACTGACTGACGTACTCACCCGTACATACCATGGTTCTGTCGGCCAGGCGTGGGTCCGCCTCATGTGTCCTGATGAGTATCGCCTGCCCGAAGAGTCCAAGTGAGCAGATAACCACCGACACACACACGCGTGCAGAAGCGGCGCCAGTCACCTCCCTGGTGTATGTGTGTCATATCTCAGGGGTCAGTCCATCTTGTCTTTGGGGGTGGTTCTGCGCCGGTGGCAGGAAGCCACCAGCAAGGGGACAGACAAGCTGCTGCCCGACCAGCGTGTCAAGCCTGCCAACCTCAGGATGGTCAGGAGCAAGGTGGCCGAAGCCGTCAAGAAGACAACGAGGCCATGATGTGCGCTGCGTGTGGTGGTGTGTGTGTGGTTGGTGCGTGTGGAAGAGGTGTCCTCTGTGTGTGATGTGTTAACACCGTCTGTGTGGCCCGTGCTAGAGGTTGACTGACTCATTTGTTCTCTCGTGGTGTCCAGTCCACCGGCAGCCATCGTCTGTCTGTCGGTCCTCTCTCTACTCACGTGTCAGTCAGTCAGTGAGCGATACCGATAAACTAACGCATAGGTGAGCCATCCTCTCTCCCTCCCTCCCTACTCCCTGGCAGCCCTATCTATCTGCCTAGCTAGGCATCTCCCTTTCCCTTGTAATTGCTGCATGGCACACGTGCACACACACTCCACCACTACTAGGCCGGGCCGGCTGGCCGGAGCTAAGCTACACACAGAGAGGCTAATCACACGTGGGCCGGACCGTAGGGAGAGACTGAATTCTTCCGTCCATCCATCCATCCATCCACCGTCTCTACCTCCTGGCCTTGTCGAAGTTGTCCTTGAACCACACCACTGCCCGGCGGATGCCTGAGAGAGACAGCAGCCATGACACACACGACACACACACAGGTGGTTCCGGTCGGCGTGCCCATCCCTCCGGCCATCATATGATATTGCCGTCTGTCTATCGGTTGCGCACCTTCCTCGAGCGGGATGGGTGTGAAGTCCTTGGGCATGAACCCCCGCAGGATAGCGTTGGACGCAGTCTGATTGACCGACCGACACACCAATCACACACAGACAAATAAATACATGAAGAAAAGGGTCCAGACTCGGTCTTTCTTTCGTTAGGTAGGCAGGTCCGCTTCTAGGTACCTTCTTGTAGACGCCGTCTGCTTTTGACGTGTCGTACTGAGAGGGAGTGAGGGACGGAGACACACAAAGGATGATGTGGAGGATACCCGCCCGCCCGCCCGCCCGCCCGTGTAATCGATGCTGTTGTATCGCTTTGCTCACCTTGACCTCGCCCTTGAACTCCATGGCCGACACGATGGCGTCAGCCACCTGCTTGATCGAATGCTCTGATGGACAAGTGTGTGGCAGACACACAGACAGACAGACAGACAGACAAACAGCTGAGCTGCCCATGTTGCCGTGTCCGTCCGTGGTGTGCGTGCGCCATGCCCATGCAGACAGACAGACGTACCGGTGTCCCCGACACACATCATGGAGTTGAAGGTGAGTTTCTCGGAACTTGTGCGCAGCAGCTCGTAAATGATCCGCTGCACACACGACACACACGAAAGGAACCATCTCTCCGTCACTGTGTGTCTAAGGATGGGCTCCCTCACCGCACAGTCGTCCGAGTACAGGAACTGCCGCAGCGGTTTGCCCGATCCGCTCACGACGAACGGCTGGTTGTCCTGCTGCGCCAGGTAACACTTGTGGATCAACGCAGGGATCACATGCGCCTCCTACATACACACACACACACGGCACACGGCACACACACACAACATGCGGTGGCTTAAGCGCCCGTGGCGTTAAGTGCCATGAGGCCCAGCCACCTCGAGGTTGAAGTTGTCGTTGGGTCCGTATAGGTTGGTGGGGATGATGCAGACGAATTCGTCATTGTACTGCTGACGGTAATATCTGCAACACAGCAACACGTGTGTGAGAGGAAGTGGCAGGCAGTCAGGCAGGTGTGTTTATCTTTCTTTGTGTGTGACCTGGCGAGGCACTCGAGCATCCGTTTGGCATTGGCATAGCCCTCATTGGACGGGTGGGGAGGGGCGGAACTGAGTCACAAGTCAGTCAACCACACGCACACCACCCATCCTTCACATCCATCACATGCCACACCCAGCCCTCTGTGTGTGCTGTGCTGTGCTGTGCTGACTGCAGCGAGTCCTCGGTGAGCGGCATGGGCGCTGATGGCGGGAAGACGCACGTCGACAGGCAGAAGATAGCACGCTTCACCTGACACGACACGACACGACACACACAACACGCAATCCATCCATCGATCCGCCCGTCCATAACGGGATGGATATCTGTTTGTTTGTGCGTGTGTGCTAACTTTGTAGTCATGACAGAGTGAGACGATGTTGTCATTCATCTGCATGTTCTGCCGGAAGAACCCCACCTGGCACACACACATGGCAACCACAAGCCTGTGCAAGGTTGGCGTGGAGCTGAGTTGATTGGTTGACCTCACTGACCTGGTCTGCCATGTTTGCGAAAAGGCCGCCAACCTTGGCGGCCAGATGCACCACATGCGTCGGTCGATGCTTGTCGAACAAACGACGAGACGACTCATAGTCTCTGCACACACATACACACAGAGAACAGTGGATGACATTCCTTCTCATCTCATCTCATCTCATCTCTTTCGCCAGATCTTTCGCGCACCGCAGGTCGGCATCTTTGCTCGACAGGAATACCCACTTGCTGCTGCCCTTTGCTGCGCCACCCTCGCTGGCCTCGACGACCCGTTTGAGCGCCTGGCCCAGCAGCCCGCTCCCTCCCGTCACCAGATATACCTCGCCGCCGCCTCCAACGCCGTTTTCTGACGAAGATGGATGCCCGTTCACTTCTGATGCCATCGGGACGGCCACTTCCCTACTGCACGTCTGAGCTCGCAGGGTTTGGAACCCCGCAGGCGGCAAAACGCGCAGATCTGCCTTAGACCTGTCCGGAATGTGTTCGTCCCGCCTCGTGGTAGCAAAACAGAGGCAAATCTCTCGGCAATGGAGCCGATTGACTCATCGCCGACTCACGGAATGACGGCGCTGGTTCGTCCGAGATGTGTGGCGTCCAGGGGACTCTCCCGCGCCTTCAGCACCTACACCCTGACCATCAGAAGGCCCCTTCACGGCGACGCCTTGCAGGGCGACTTCTACGGCTTCTTACACGGGGCGGTTAACCTGCTTACCGCGTCCGTGACGTCCTCCACGCTGCGAGCAGATGGTCATCTGGTGAAGAGCTCAGCGCTCAAAGAGGCCTGCCGCATCAAGGAGTGGTGCAAGCACGCGACAGAGTTATCTGGCAATCTGCCCGCCTTCCGCAAGTACCTGCTGTCGAAGGTGGAGGCAGGTGATCCGGTGGACGACATGCGCCTCGGCCTGCGTGACTCTTATTCCTTTTACGGCTTCGCACATTCGCCCGCTTACCCATGGGATGAGGAGCGAGACCCGGCCCGAGTGTGTGAGACGGCCATGCTGGCGCATTCTTTCCGCGGCAAGTCATTCGGCCCGGCGCAGAGAATGCACGGCGCCACGATTCTGGTGGAGGCGTGGCTCTACCATCATCTCGACGAAAGGGACCTTGCAAAGGCATTGATTGACGCGCTGAAGCCCTTCGAAAATCAGGTGGGTCAGCGACACGTGTGCTACATGTACAGTGTAGGGTCATCTCTGTCCGTTGTTTGCATGTTCATGTGTACAGAACCTCGACACATCCCCTTGGACCCAGGGAGCCAACACGACCATCGAGTGGATCGCCTTCAAGCTCTGGGAAGACATGGCAGTGAACTTTCGCCCGGAACGCCTGGAAGACGGAGCTGCAGAAACTCCCCCATCCCCCCCGAAAAACAAGAAACGCCTCAAGATCATCGTTCACGAGTCGGACATCGCGTCATGCTCCTTCGAGGGCCCCACCGACCCCGCCCCGCCCCCCGCACACCTCGGCCACTTCTCTGTCACCGTGAGGGACCGGTGCATGATAGCCCGGAGGCTCGACGGGGCGGAGGACCTGCACGGCGCGACGCTGCTGGTGGACATGACCTTCAAGGGCCCCCGGCTGCGCGAGCCCGAGAACTTCCTGGTCGATATTGGGATGTGTCAGGCTTTGCTGGGTGAGGCGGTGGGGGGGCTGGCCTACCGCAACTTGGAGGAGATCGAAGCCATGAAGGGGGAGAACTGGACGCTGGAAATGGTCAGTCAGCGAGCAAAGGCCAGGCAGGCAGGCAGGCAGGCAGGCAGGCAGACAGGCGCGATTGCATTCCCTCCCCTCCATGAATGCGTTTCCTCCTCTGTTGCTGGCTGCAGTTGTCACGCTATCTGTGGGAGAGAGTCCGTTCCGCATATCTGAGTCTTCCGCCAGCAGACCGACAGAGCCCTCCGGAGCCCCTCTCGTCGCTCACCATCACCGTCTCCGACGGCCCCGACCCACTCGCCACGTCCGCCTCATTTGAGGGCCCGCTGGACACCCCCCAATCAGCTGCCGCCCTCCTGCCACCGATCGCCTTCAATGTGGACCTGATCGCGTCGGCTGAGGTGAAGGCCATTGTGCGGCGGTGTCTCGACAGCAAGGAGAGGGGCGGCTGGGCGGCGATCGAGAAGGAGCTCACGGCATACCTCCTCAACAAGGAGACTGCGCGAGTCAGCGGGCAGACAGACGACAGGGACGGCCGGAAGGAAAGCACTACGCCGACAGGGTGGCAGCACATGGCGAGCGAAGGCGCCACGCCGAGGTGGATCAGGGACCTCCTGCGGTGGACCTCCCCAGGGCACATGCTCTTCTACTCACGGTGTTTGCCATCTTCGATGGTGTCGCGCATTGTGATGCCGGAGAGGGGGGGCGTGCCAATGGTGGGGGGTGAGGCGTTTATCGGCGAGGGCGGCAGGGGGCCTCAGTATGAGAGGCTGCGGGACGCGTGGAAGGAGCTAGGAGGGGGGGAGAAGGAGCTGGTGGTGATTGATGACCCTGAAGTCATCGACAGCAGCGTGCAGGCCATCTCACATGCCATCAAAGGTAACCACCCACTCGGACAGACAGACAAACGCACATCGTCCTGTTGTTTCAGGCGTGTCCCTGGCCCCTCTCCCCACCTCTCCATCCACCCTCGAGCAGTCCCTAGCGTCACTCATCAAGTGCGCCCCGCCCCAATCCACCTTCCAGTTCGACCCGCTCGCTTACCTCTCCGCCAAAAAGGCCATCGACTGCCACGCCTTCAATGAAGACACGTGGGAGGCCTTCGTGGCGAGGTTCCGCGAGAAGGAGCCGAGGGATTGCGGCGTGAGGGTGCTGGATGTGGGGGCGGGGAGGCTGGGCATGCTGGTGAGGGTGCTGGGCCTATGGGAGGGGCATCAGTGGAAGGGCCGGGGCGACGCACTCGTCTACGTGGCCATCGACACCTCACGCGCCGTCATGCAGGTCAGACAGACAACGAGAGAGACCACACACAAGCCTGCAAGCGACAGACACTGGCATGCTATGCTCTCTGGCTGTGTCTGTCTGTCAGGCCAACCGCGAGAGTGCCACCGAGCTGATGGGGTTCGAGGAGGTCGATGAGAGCTTCGGCTTCCATCCTCGGGAGCGCGTCTACCGCAAGGCCGACCGGGGCGGCGGCGGTATATACCTGGTGCTGGTGGAGGGCGACCTTCTGGACACGGCTGATGGGCAGCACGGCTTCGACGTCGTCTTGGGCTGCTCCTTCGCCGACCTGATGGACCAGGACGTCCTCATCAACCACCTCACTAGGATCGCACCAGGTGTGTAGGGACCCTGCCCTGCCCTGCCACAGACGGCTGTCTACACATATGCACGAGTGTGTGTGTGTGTGTGTGCAGGGGCGCTCTTGTACATGCCGATTACCTACGCCGGCAGGACGACATTTGACCCGCCGTTCTTCGGCGGCGGGGCGCTGCCGACCGACCGGCAGGTGGTGAGTCTGTACCACGAGCACCTGAGGAGAGAGGGCCAATCGACCGACCCCTCCAAGCTGCTCAGGGCCATCGAATCGCGAAAAGGGCAAATCATGATGCAGGGTGAGGTCACCTGGATGGATGGATGGATGGACAGCCATGTGGGTGTGTGTGTGATTCGTTTAGGTGCGTCGGAGTGGTCGGTGCCGTGCGCGGACCATCAGTACATGTGGCAGTGTCTGATGTCGTTCCTGGCCATGGGTGCGCTCAGGAGCTGCCAGCTGCTGCCCCACTGGGACCTGCCAGCATGGGTCAAGCACCACACCGACAAACACTCCACACTGAAGGTCAAAAACGTCGACATTCTCGGCACACTGCCCGCCGATATGTCTGTATGTGATGGATAGACAGACGCTCACACGCCTGTGAACCCATGTGTGTGTGTGTGTGTGTGTGTACTCAGATGTGGCGGCTGCCTTTCCCAGCCGCCAGGTGGTCTTCAGCGGCCCCTCGCGAGTAGAGATCAGAGACCGGCCCCAAGCCATCAAAGTGCCGCCAGGACACGTACGTAAGCCCCGCCCGCCACCCACAAACCCATAACTCACTAACACATTGCACTCCACCACCACACATTTGGTGCGTGGATGCGATGGCTGCCTGCCTGCAGGTGGAGGTGGAGTCGGCCTACTCGTTGATCAGCAGCGGGACGGAGCTCAAGGTCTACCAGGGCGACTTCATCGACGGCGAGCCGCTGGACACATCCATCGAGGGCATGACGGCCACACCGCTCAGATATCCACTCACATACGGCTACTCCCTCGCCGGCAAATGCGTCAGGTGTGGCTCTGGCGTGGACCGCTTGTCGTGGCTGGGCCAGAAGGTCTTTGCGTTTCACTCTCACGAGGAGAGGGCGATCGTGCCGCTGTCGTCGTGCACACGCCTGCCCGCTGACGTGCCCGTGGACGACGCCATCTTCCTGCCGGCAATGGAGACCGCACTCTCGCTACTGCAGGATGCCAATCCAGTGCCAGGTGGGTGGGCAATGAGGAGAGAGATCTATTGAGACTAGAGGGTGGTCCTGGCATCTATATGGGTGTGTGTGTGGATGTCTTGCAGGTGAGCAGGTGGCGGTGTTTGGCCAGGGCCTGATAGGCCTGCTGGTGACCTATCTGCTGGCTCGCCAACGCTGGCACGTGACGGCCATCGACCCCTCCGAGCAAAGGCGCCGTCTCGCCAGAGAGGCCGGTGCGTCTGCGGTGCTGGCCCCTTCTTCTGCCCACGACCCACCCAGCCCCTTCGACTGTGTGATAGAGGTGAGTGGGCGGCCGACAGCGCTGGACGCTGCGCTGAGGGTGACGCGCAACAACGGGCGGGTGGTGGTGGGGTCGTGGTACTCCAAGGGCTTCGCCGGCTTTGCTGAGCTGGACCTCGGCTCGCTGCGGCTGCACCGATCGCACATACAAGTCAAGGTAGGTGTGGAAGCACGGCACGGGCAGGGCACACCAACAACAGCCAGGCCAGACGATACGGTGGGTGGGTGCATTCGTTGATTGCGTGTGTTGTGTTGTGTGCAGTTTTCCCAGGTGAGCGAGATCCCGCCATCGCTGCGTGGGCGGTGGACAAAGGATCGTCGGCTCGACGAAGCGCTGCGTGTCCTGGCCGAGCTGTCGCCGTCGACCTGCTCCTTCCTGCCC
>CDMY01000603.1:241743-263168 GCA_001179505.1 Vitrella brassicaformis | reverse complement strand
GACGCACAAGCCAAGGGATGGGTGTGTGTTGTGTGTGTGTGTGTGTGTGTGCAGGCGTTACCTGGCAGCGTGATTGAGGAGGTCGACTGGGCCACATGTGAGTGTGTGAGAGGGAGGGAGGGAGGGACCCCATGTGCCTTGTGTGTCTTGCAGGTGTGCCGATGTGCGACATATTCCAGCCCACCTACTCATGGGGACGTGTGTTCATGTGCGGAGACGCCGCACAGATGCACTCGCCATTCTTCGACGAGGGCATCAACACAGGCATACAGGTGAGTGAGGTGGATGGCCCTACCCACACACGCACCCACAACACAATGAATCCATCGTACATATCTCTTCCGTCCGTCAGGATGCCTCTAACCTGGCGTGGAAGCTTGCAACGGTCGTGGCGAACCAGGCCGACTGGTCGCTGCTCGACACATACGTCACCGAACGGCATCAACGGAGAAAGAGTGAGTGAGCCAGCGAACGACCCACCGGCACCGCAGTGCGTCCATCCATCCACCTGTGTGTCATGTCTGTCTGTCTGTCTGTCTGTCCGTGTGTGTGTCTATGGGGTATGTATGGCGCAGTGACGTCGCTGGAGAGCTACATGGATGCGATGAACGGTGGGGGGCTGCTGTGGAACATGCGCACCATCCTGCCGACGGCCAACTCCCAGTGGCTGGGGCCGTCACTGGTCGCACTGCAGAAGGACAGGCAGTACCCAATACACAGGCAAGCACAACACAGCAGCATAGCAGCTCATCTGCACACTCAATGGTGACAATTGCTTGTCCCTCTCTCTCTCTCCCCGTTGTGTTCAGGCGGTGTGTTGGTCGGGAGCAGATCAAGGGCAGCGTGCCACCGGGGTCACGGGCTCCTGACGCCAAGCTCGCGCTGGTCGACGACAACCAGATCAGATTCGTCAGGCTGCACCAGGTACGCCGCACAGAGTCATCGCATCTGCGCATCCATCCATCGTTCGTGTGTTGTCTTGTCAGGCGATAGCCCGTCCGTCGCACACCCTGCTGCTGGCGCTGCGTGTGCCGGCCAAGGGCGAGGAGCTCGGCACGTCCTCCCTCTCGTCGGCCAGCCGGCCCAAGCGCTCATGGTTTGGCGGCACCTGCTACATCCCGCCGATCGGCCTCCCAGACCCCATCGAGCAGGACGGTGCGCGAAACACCACCACCACCACCACACACAGCACACATTGCAGACCAGCCAAACACACACGTCCCTTTGTGTGTGTATGTGTGTGCCTGGCTGCAGAGATAGAGGTGTCCGGTGTGTTGCACGACCTGCTCAAGCTGGGCGTGAAGCTGCAGACCAAGTACTACGAGGCCTGCCGCGACGACGCCACCCCCAAGACGCAGCCCTCCTCGCCCATCACGCCCTCTCGCCCGAGGACAGCTGCGGCAGGGGGCGGTGGGGCCAACAGCCACACGAGCACCCACCATGCGCAGTCGTCCCCCACGACGAGCAACGGCAGCGACCCCCAGAGGCCCGAACACCAGCGGCCGGGCCAGGAGCTGCAAGTGCTGCTGGTCTTCAGCACCGGCAGGGCCACCCTCGTGCCGATGGTAATTAACGAGGAACGAACACATGGCGGGATGGGCGGGATGCATGCTTGTCGTCACGTCGCCACCACGTGCGCTGCGCATTGTGTGTGAGTTGAGTGTAGGTTGAGGGCGTTGGTCGGATGAGCACCATTCTGAATGCGATCAAGAAGAAGTTCAAGGCGTCGTTTGAGCCGCAGGAGTGCAGCGTTGATCTCCAGCTGGCGTGGGACGTCGAGGGGGAGGTGCTGCAGAGGTACAAGTTCAACCTCTCGCCCTTCAACGCCGGACAGCCTGCCGCATTCTGCCTTATTCGACCTGACGGCATCATTGCTCACCACGGTAGGTGGTGGGTCACCGGTGGGGAGGAAGGAGATCTGTGCATATTGAAATCACTCACTCATGTGTGTGTGCTGTGACGTGACCTGACCTGTGTGTGCTGCAGGCCACCCCTCTGACGCATCCATGGAGGCGCCGGTCATCGGCTATTTTGACCGATATGAATGAGTGAGCGACGCGCATAGAATATGAGTGATTGATCTTTGTTCGTTTGTACGGTACGAGTGTAAGTCTGTCTTGTAAGTCAATTCACTTTTCGGCGGAGGGCCGGCGGGCGGGGAGGTTTTGCGTGTGTGTCTTTTCCTTCCCCCCTCCCTCCCTCCCTCCCTCCCTCCCGCCCACCATCCATCCATCCATCCATCCAGTTACTGATTCGGTCTTTTTCGTGTCCAATGTTGGAAGTCTGGCTGTCTGACTGAGTGCCATGAGCCGAATGGCTAGCTGCCTGTGAGGTGCTGTTTGTGTGTGCAAGAGAGAGGGAGACTGGGGGTGCTGTGTGCCGTGTGTCGTGTGTGCGCGTCTGGGTGGATTGGTAGTAGCTGTGTGTGGACGGACAACTAACTGAGCGGGCAGACCCCTCTCCCTCACTCACGAATTAGCGCGGCCTTGTGGGTGCGTGCGCACGTACGTGTGTGTCTGAGTGTGTGAGCAGAGAGCATTCTATCCTCTGACGGCCGATTGACCGCTCTTTGCGGCCGGCCCTTGCTGCGCCTGGGAGAGGCTCTCTTTTATCCGAGGGAGGCCCTTTTGTGTCTGTGCCTGCGCGCACGTCCTCATCAGGCCAACTTGTGTGTGTAGTGTTCCTCCTCCCTCCCCCCCTCCCCTCCGTGTGCCAACGGCGGCGCACGAGAACTCACAAAAGAAAAGACAGACAGACAGACAGAGTATCGTTTTTCGTTCCTGCCTGCAGCTGGATTTTATATTCACACCCGCCCGCCTTGCTGGTGTGTCTGTATCCCTGCATCCCTGCCTGCGTGCGGGCAACATCATGCATAACCAACCAGCCCCCTCCCCGCCCCTGCTGTTTTTCGTCCCTTCCTTGCACGCGATATGCTGCCGCCGTCGCGCGCAGCAAGCTGCTAGGACCCTCAACAGTTGACTGACGTGTGAGGCTGTCCAATTGACATATCGATATGTATTTTGTTGTATTGGGTGATGATGATGACTGGGTGGGTGAGTGCATTCGGGAGCCAGGGTGGGGGCGGGGATGCGTAAGTGCGTGCGTAAGGAAGCGTAAGTGCGTGGCTGCGCTGCATGTCGGCTCTGACTGGGTGGCTGGGTGTGTGGCTGGCTGAACTTCTCTTCTCTTCTCTTCTTTCCACTTCTCGTGTGTGTTGTCGCTCGCCTGCTCGCTCCCTTTGTCTCTCGATGCCTGCCTGCGAAGTGGTCGGTTGGTTGGACGGTTCTGGCGTGTCTCTGTCTGTCGAGGCAGTCAAGACTCAAGATCTTGAGGGCGTTCTGACATTTTATCTAGTGGATGCACGCGCGGATGCTCCATTGCATTGGTGCGTGTGCAAGTTGGCGACGTTGAGCGTTTGCAGTCAGTCAGTCGGAGCTCATGAGGGAAGCTATATGCTTGTATACATGGCTGCAATGGACAGTCCGTCCACACGCACCTTGAGTGCTTACATCACGGTCCCCTTGCACCCCACCCCCACCCCACCCTTGTCTGCGTGTGTCGGTGATGCCGTGTGGTGGCTTGGCTGACCAGTGAGAGTTGCATGCCGAACTCGCCCCAGTAGAATGTCTCCGAGCGCAACTCGCCTGCACCACACAATACACAAACACATACGCACGACACTCAGTTTCCTCCCTCCTCCCTCCCTGACTCACCTCTGTATGGTGTCAGGTCCGTGAAGGCAGCATCATGCGCATACCTGGGGAAACACATATATACTGTACACTCAGATACAGACAAATCGCGTTGACCCACGTGTTTTGAGTCGGCATTCGTGGTGTGCTTCTTGTCAAGCTGCAACTGCAACTGCACCCTCATCCATCTCTCCATGCCTTTTGCGCAATGGGAGTGCCGGGTCTCGCGAGATAAGCAGCTTGACGAATATAAAATGGAGGCAGCGCTGCAGCAATGGCTGAAGAGAGATACACAGACAGATGGGCGATCTGTAGCTGGCCCTGGGCGGGAAGAATGGAGTGCGGGAAAGATCGTGTATGTCCAGTGCCCTCATCTGGTGCTGGGCCACTGCTCAATGTGCCGTTTGTGTACAAGGTGTCTGGGGATGAGGCGGATGTTGCGGCGGCGGCCGCAGAGCTGCTGCTGATGCATCACACACATCACACACGCACGTGGATTGGTGGGTGCATGTCTGCGTGTGTGTGTGTGTGTGTGTTCGTCTCCCTCACCTGGTACTGGTGGGTATGTGGTTGGTGTCTGGTTGAGGCATCCATGCGAGTGCTGCTGGGGTCGACCTTCGCACCGGGGTCATCAGCTCCCGCTGGCTCAAGCTGGGGACTAATGTGCAGCAGACAACGACAGAGACACCAATGTGGTGTGGCTGTGAGTATGTCATACGTACGTACGTACCTCCGAGGGCGTAGATCATTGTGGTTACGCAGATTCTCGAGTTGGCCTCCTGCATCGCACTCGTCACACGGTCGGTCGTCAGGAGGCGATCCCACTGATCATTGACAGACAGACAGACAGACAGACGTGTGTGTGTGGCTCCTTCCGTGGTTTCTTTCGCACGCACTTTTTGATGTCCACCTCCCCCATGTCGCATGTCTGCACACACAGCAACGGCAGCCCGTGGTCTCCGAAAACATCGGGTAAGCGCCAAGATGCGCCTCGTCGATGGATTTCTCCTGCACACACACACATATACAGCGTCTACGTGCACCATTGCATATCTTCTTGTTCCCGGAAGAATGTCTTGTCTGCGATGTGGGTGGCCCTCGACATCCATGAAAAAACAGAAGTCGAAATCAAAAAGCTTGAGAGTGCCATCCGCTGCGAACATCAAATTGTCTCCCTTCATGTCACGGTGGACCACCTGCACGAAGACAACCAACAGGTAAACATGCTTTGTTCCAAGGCCGCCTCCCTGTCTCTCCCTGCAGTCTCTGCCTCTCTCTATTTCCGCCTTCCCCACTTTGTGATCGTGTAGGTGTTTTATAAGCCGGGGCGCCCATACAACAGCCCTTCAGGGACGCTTCTCCTTCCGATGTGGAACTCGGCGCACAAAGCGATGGATATAAGCAGCTTGACGAATATAAAATGGAGGCAGCAATGGCTGAAGAGAGATACACAAAATTCAGGCCAAAGCTGGGGCGCCCACTTGCAGCAATATCCTCACGCACCAAATGGTCCAGTGTCTCGCTGAATTTGGTCTTTCTGTCCTTACGGGGCAGCTGCGTGTTAATGGCGACCATGGCCTTGCTCATCAGCAGCTGGTCACTCGCGCTGGGGCCCGCTGCCGCTTTTGATGTATCTGATGACCTTGAGGGCGTTGTGCTCCGACGGCAGTCACTGTCTCTTGGCCTTCTCCTTCTGTTTGCCGCGCTCCACCTACTTGTGCAGCTTGTCATGCGTCTCTGTGCCTGTTGGATACCTAGACAGAGAGGCACGGAGACGCAAAACAGGAAAGGAAAGGACACAACTAGCCGTATCTCGATTGGCGCCTACCTCTCGCTTGCCGATCGCCTATCTATCTCTCTGTGAACAACGACCATACCACCCATTGCCACCAACACCTAACCACAGCCAACCAGTCTCAAACCACAGCCAACCAGTCTCAACACACGCACCACACCGCACATGGATGGCGTCTAGGCATCCTCCTCATCACCCTCCTCAATGGTCTCGAACCGCACTCCGCCCACCACACTGCCGCCCAACCGCCACCCTCCCCCGTCTGCTGCTGCACCACTACTCGATGCGCCGTTGGTGTGCATGGGGTCTGTGAGTGAGGGGGATGCTGCGGCGGCGGCAGAAGTGCTGCCAGTGCTGATACATCCATCACACAGACGCACACCCCCATATGCGAATGGGCGGGTGTATGTGTGCTGATTTGATCTCCCTCACCTGGTACTGGTGGGTATGTGGGTGGGGTCTGGTTCAGGCATCCAAGCGAGTGCTGCTGGGGTCGACCTTCGCACCGGGGTGATCAGCTCCCGCTGGCTCAAGCTGGGGACTGATGTGCAGCAGACAACGACAGAGACATCGATGTGGTGTGGCTGTGAGTATGTCACGAGGGCGTATATGGTTCGGAGAGGCAGATTCTCGAGTTGGCCTCCTGCATCGCACTCGTCACGTAGTCGGTCGTCAGGAGGCGGCCCCAGCCCTTGCCGCTCCCCCTGATCATTGACAGACAGACAAACAGACAGACAAACAGACAGACAAACAGACGTGTGTGTGTGGCTCCTTCCGTGGTTTCTCATTCGCACGCTCTTCTTGATGTCCGTATCTTGCAGGTCGCACGTCTGCACACACAGCAACGGCAGCCAACGAATGACCGGTCGGCTGCTCGCACATATGCCCCTCACTGACTCAGTGACTGGCGCACCTGGAGTATGCGTGTGTTGCCTGGGGCGTCATTGGCCATGACGCTGAGCTCCAGCAAGAAGCAAGAGTGCACTGATGGGGCGACCAGCTTGCCCAGGTTGCCCGAAAACAGCAGGTAGGCGCCAATATGCGACTCTTCGACGGCTCTCTCCCGCACATACACACACACATACAGCGTCTGTGTGTGTCGGTGATGTGGTGTGGTGGCTTGGCCGACCAGTGAGAGCTGCATTCCGAATTCCCCCCAGTAGAATATTTCTGACCGCAACTCGCCTGCACCACACAACACACATGCACACGACACTCAGATGTCTTGTCCGGTTGTGTGTCCTTCCCTCGCTGGCTGACCTTGATACGGTGGCAGGTCCGTCACTGCACTGTGGCCGGCCCCTGCAGGTCTCTGGGCAGCATGATGCGGCCGCGACCACTCGACACGCCGTCCACGTGCAAGGCTATCTCGGCAAAGTCGTCCAACCAATCTACACACACACACACATCCACAGCCAAAGAGGCATCAAGCAAGAGCCAATCCCCAACCATCTGTGCACATATATTCCTTGTTCTTGACGGCCCACTTACCAGGGTGGTTCTGATAGACCATCTCAGTAGAGACACCGCCTTCATCAGGCACCATGCCCACACCTGGATTGCCTCGACCGTCCTCGGCACCACCATCGCCCTCGGGCCCCTCGTCCCCACCCTCCCCCTCGCCGTCATCAGCTATCTCGCCCTCCTCGATCTCATCTTCGCCCTCCTCCTGCCCACCACTGACGTCGCTCTTCTCACTGTCAGTGTCGGGGCAAATAGTCCGCTGAGAGGGGTCCTTCAGCGTGGCCAACACTCGCGCCTGATGGATGGCGCACAGGCATACAGACAGAGAGACACACTAACATGTGATAACCTCGCTAATCCGTTCATCGTGTCTCTCGCACATGCATGTACCAGCTCATTTATTGATGAATTGCGCAGCTGCTTTAGGTCCACGTCAGCAATCTCCCGCCTGGTAAACAGCCGATCCTGTCTGTGTCTCCCACGTCTTTCGTCGTGTTGGGCAGCTTTGACGCGCAAAGAGATGGATATAAACAGCCCGACGAATATAAAATGGAGGCAGCAATGCCTGAAGGGATGGAGACACAGAGCTATACGTTCCAGCGATTCACTTGCGCTCCCCCACTTACCGCGATTCAGCGCCTTCTTTCTGTGTGTGATCTCACGAGACACCCCCATGTGGTAGCGGATCTCCTTATGGAGCTTGTTGACCTCTTCGACGAGCAGCTCTACCGCGATGGCCGTCGGGAGAGCGTTCATGGCCGTCAGCGATATGGTGTTGAGCTTCTGGCAGTAGGCGATGTGACGGGCCAGTATCTCAGTGGTGCTGCGATCTTCACTCGCCACGCACAGCTGCCCGATGGCCTGGACAGCGTGTGAATCGGGGTCCACACCACGCCACATCATCTCGTGCAAAACCCGACGAACAAGGGCCATGTCCGCTGAAGGGTCCGTCAGCGTGGCCAACACACGCGCCTGATGGATGGATGGATGCCACACAGATTAGATGAGGGAAAACACACAACACAACGTCCAGGCAAGCCTGCCAATGTATGTAATGTGTCAGTCATTTCGCTTGTGTCCGTGCGGTGCGTACCATCTGGTTCAAGGCCGTATCGGTCAACTCGTCCAGATCCACGTCCACGTCAGCCTCCTCCCCCACCCTCACCCTCCCCGTCACTCCCCGTCCTTCCAGACCGCTGCGATCGCTGCCTTGACCGGCTGAGCGAGAGGGTTCTCACCGGTTGCCTCAAAGGTGGGCCTGAAGCGCTCGTAGTCGAGTTGGAGGCACCTCAGTGCAAAGGTCATCTCAACGGTGACCTCGGGCCGTAGAGCCGTCCGAGGGTCGCGCACGTAGTTGACGAGCTCGTGGAAAACGGCCGTCTGCAGGGGAGGGTCGCCCGTCTTGAGGACGGCTGTCGCGAGGGAGTACTTCCGGTCCCGCTTGGCCCGCTGAAGCAGTGTGAGCCAAAGTCTTGACGTCGTGCCCGTTGCTGCTGGGTGCGGGTGCCGCAGCCGCAGCCGCTGACTGGCCTGCACAGACACAGACAGACAGCACAGCAGACCGATAGATACGCATAGACAGAAGTTACCGATGGAGAGAACCATCCATCTTTGCAGCCGACTCGCAAGGCTGCTGTGGTGTCCTTTGCTCTCTCTTCCGTGCAAATGCAACTGCCTCCTTCTCACTGCCTGCCACCCCGACTCTTTCTCTTGTGCATCGGGCGTTCGCGCACCTTCGGTGGTGGTGGTGGGTGCTCCTGCTGCACTCGCATTGCCGTTGCTGCCGCTCGCCTGTCCACTCAATGTGGCCATGGCTAGAGTTGAGCTCTCGTTGAAATGAAACAAACGTCGAAAGGAACTAACACTACAAGTGGTAGAGCCACCCACACCTCAGGCGTGCCTCGTGGCTGGTTGCTCACCTCAGCGTTCCAGTGAGCGGCGTCTCTTCGCTGAGGTGGGCCGGTGGTGCCGTAACGGGTGCCGCAGTAGGAGGGGTCGGCTGGACGGGCCTCCCACAGTGGCGATCCACCTGCAGCGGATGGAGTGTGGGGTGGGCACCGTGGGGTGGGGGGCGAGAAGGTGACAAAGACAGACAAAGACAGATAAAGACAGGTATGTCCTGAGTGCATATCATATGAGTGCTCCACCTTGTCGAAGTCGTCGTCAATCTGGCGGAGCTCCTCATCCATCTCAACGTAGACCTGAGCACAACACACAGACAAACAGACAGACAGACAGACAGACAGACAGACGGACAGACAGACGACGGCACCAAGGAGAGAAAGTGGCCGAGCATTCTCGCTTTGGCCTCGCGGATCTGACAACCACACGCATCAGATACACGAGAATTCACACACCATGCATCCTACTCGCTGATATTCAGGCGCTTGAGAAAAGACAAAGGACGAAGCCTTCGTACTTCTGGATTGGAACCAACGGCACTAGGATCGCTGCATGAACGGTCGAAGTGTGAGTGTATGCATGTGCATAAAGCAGTGCCGTGATTTACCGCAGCAGGCTTTTGTCAGCTTCGGCTTGAGGACTTTGCACAGCTTTTCAGTGTCCAGCTTCGTGAAGTCTTCGACTTCCTGCAGAGCAGGCAGGAAATATTGCCGAACAGGTGTACACGTACATCAGCTTGTTGTCGAGTTTCTCTTTGGTGCAGTCCCTCTGGATTGCTTCGCTGATCCTGAGGGCATGTTCGGGTATGGAAGATTGCTTGCAGAGGCAAAAGCAATATATGCAGAGGGAATGTTGATGCTGTCTGTCTTCCTGATGGTTGGCTGTGTGCATGTGCCTACCTTGTCAATCGCCCTCTCGATACCTGGACAAGAGACAAGGTGTGGTCAATTGTGTTGATGTGCGTGGGTGTGCGTGGGTGTCTGCTCCCTGGGTGCTGCATTGGCCCGCATTCATTCGCTGCGATTTTGGAGAGTACACGAATATGCGCACACGGCGGTCAGGGCGCACCTACTTGATACAATCCTCGGAGAGAGAGCGCCGACACAGGATAGGTGCTGGACGAGGGGCGAGCGTACATAGGGTAGTGCACCTACAGAAAATATAGCAGGTGACGGTGTAAGCAGGAAAAGAAGGACACCAGTTTTTTTCTCTTTGTCGTGGTTCTCGTCTCTTCGTGCGAGCTTTTTCTCGTCGTCGCGAAATAGCTCGCAACTGAGGAGGGGAAACGTGTGCACGATGGTAGGAAACACACGGCAGAGAGGCCACGCCATGACACGTACAGTAGCCAGGAAGGAAGGCAACTTCAGTCAGAGATCTCCACCGCTGGCTGTGTTCGCCTCGGTGGAGGGTGTTCACGATGCGGGGAGGCCTCTCACAGCCGTACGTACGACACTCACGTGCCGTGTCTGTGTGTGCTTGTGTGTTGTCTGTTCCTCAGTCGATTCAGTTGGCGAATCAGGACTTCCAGCACATTTTGCGTGTGCTCAACACGAACGTGGATGGCAAGCAGAAGGTGCAGTTCGCCGTGACGGCCATCCGTGGCGTCGGGCGCCGCATCTCCAACCTCGCCTGCAAGAAGGCCGACATCGACCTCAACAAACGGTACGGATGTCGACACACGCAACGCAAGACGACAGACAGGCAGAGGGAGAGAGGGAGGGAGAGGGCCGCACGCGCACATCTCATCTGTGTGCTATCTATGCTGTGTCTTTCCCACCATCCCATCAGTGCTGGTGAGTTGTCCGCTGAGGAGATCAACAGGATCGTGATGATCCTGCAGAACCCCCTGGAGTTCAAGATCCCCAAGTGGTTCCTCAACAGACAGAGGGACATCAAGGACGGCACTTTCAAGCAGCTCGTCTCCAACCAGCTCGACGCATCTCTCCGCGACGACCTCGAGAGAATGAAGAAAATGAGGCTCCACCGAGGTCCGTCAGCACAGCAAGTCAATCCCCCCTCTCTCGTTCAGCGGCTGCATTCTGGCGTGTGTGTGTGTGTGTGTGCGTGGTTGCGTGTCACAGGTCTCCGTCACTACTGGGGTATCCCTGTGCGTGGCCAGCACACCAAGACGACCGGCCGGCACGGCAAGACCGTCGGCGTGGCGACCAAGAAGAAGTGATGTGTGTGAGGGTGGGCGTCATGGGCTGGGAAGGTGGGTGTGGATGGTGGATGGAGTGGCCTGGTGTGTTATGGGCGGCGCGAGCGGCCTTTCAGTGCTTTGCATGATTCACCCACTGGACGGCTGACTCTTGTCTGTCGCCCTGCCTGGATTGTGCGTGCATGACTTTTGAAGCATGACATGTGACTCTGTCACTCGTGTGTGTCCGCCGCTCGTAAGTAAAAGATGAGGCTCAATCGCTTCCACATGTTCACGTGACGGTCTCTCAAGTTAAGCAGGACACCTCTGCCTTCGTCGCGCATCACACGCATCGATCAAATGGGTTGACAACAAAAAGCCTTCCTTAGACCTCTCTCTACCGACATGCAATTCACTAGACCTCTCTCACCCACATGTGGCACGCCCCACACATCACACGCGCAGCAGCAACCACACGGACCTGGACCTTAGCCACCAAGCAAGCAACCAAGCAAGACTGCGTGGCGTGTTGCCCCTCCCCTATACCCCCCTCCCTCCCTCCCTCTCTTACTCAATCATCTAGTCGATGCCGTGTATGTCAATCACCGGCCGCCCGCGCGATGCTGGTGGCATCACGTCAATGATGGACGATGGGATCACCACCATGTCAGCCAGGCCATCAGCTACAGCAGCAGCAGTGCGTGACACCGGTGGTGCGGCCGACGGCTCGCTGCTGCTGGATGGCGGCTGACCACTATCACCGGCATCAGCGACATCAGCGACATCGGCAGCATCGACACCATCGCCATCGGCGTCAGCGGCTGAGGCCCCTCCCGCCTTGCCGCCGCCCTTTCGCTTGTTGCGCTTCTTCGACTTGCCAGCTGCTGCCGCTGCCGCTGCTGCTGCTGGTCCTGCCCCCTGAGGCTGGTCAATGTCATTGTCAGTGTCGCTGACGTGCTCGCCGATCATCCGCAGCAGCTCCTTCTCGGCCTTCCGCGCCTTGGCCTCCTCAGCCAGGCGCCGCTCCTGAATCTGCCGCTCCTTGTCGGGGTCGACAGGCCGTTCCTGCCGCCGCTGCTGACGCTCGCGGCGCCGCGTGTTGCGCTCGTGCTTGTCCCGCATGCGCTCGACCAACCCTTTGCGGCGAGGGTCGTTCGCGCGGGCATGGTCGAGAAGATCCTCGTCGGACGCTGCCTCGCCGCTCAACCGCTTCGCTGCCGCATCTGCAGACATCCATGCGCACAGACACACCAAGGTTGGCCTGAGGGAGGGAGGGTGTGGGTGAGTCACGCGACGGACGAACCTCTGTCCTTGATGAGGGTGTGGAGCTCGGCTTTGTATTTGATGATCTTGCGCTTGAGCGCCTCGAGCTTCTTGTCGTTGACGTTGGCGTCGGGAGAGGCGAAGTTGGCCGCTTGGTGCTCGAGCCGCTCAAGCAGCCTGCCCTTGACGGTGACAAGATGCTCCTTAACCCTGTAAGTGCGCACGTGGCGGTTGTCGTCCTGGAAACCTAACAACGTCTTGATGCGCTGCACAGACACGCAGACAGAGACATATATATGGTGTGGTGACGTGTGGACAAAAGGTGTCTGTCTGTCTGTCTGTGTCCGCCTTTACTTGGTAGCCCTGGTCGTCTGCTGGGTCAGAGTGCTGGAAGCAGTACTCGCTCGTCGCATTGACCTTTCAGCCACACACACACACGGCGGCAACACATGAGGCACATGACTCCTCAGCCCCTCCAGCCCACAAGGAAGGTACCTTGGTGAGTATGTCATGGTGCAGTGCCCGCAGCGACGTCACAATCGCCCACGGCGTGTGCGTGTTGAAGTCCAGCTTGTCCTTGCACTCCTGACCACAATTGGTGAGGCAGTCGCGGAAGAAGCTCACCAGCGCGTCCTCCTTCTCGGCCTCGGTTCTCTTGCGCATGTCGGCCTCAGTCCACCCCACCATCTCGAGGTAGGCCGTCTTGCGCGTGGCGTTAAGGTCTTTGGTGGCGGGGACCAGGTGCGACTCGACGGCGGCATGGTAGGCCTCTGAGACGGGCTGCATGGCGATGGTGCGCTTGGCCATGTGGGTGGCGGGGGACCACTGGTGGGCTGGCGTGGCGTCGGGCGGCTGGGCCTTGGCGAGGGCAAAGAGGGCGAAAACTACCTCGGACTTGATGCTCTGCTGCTCCAGGTGAACCAGACGGCTGCACACACACACAGAGAGATGCGCACATACGGAGAGAGGGATGCATCTATCTCAGTGTGTCACACACACACACACACACACTCACCTGCAGAACTCATCCTCCCTCTCGCGCATCGGTTTGCCTTTCTGCTGGCGGCCCTCCCGCTCGGCCAGTGCGGCGATGGCCTTGTTCTTGTTGACCTCCTCAGCGAATGACGAAAACACCGTCAGCTCATGCTCGACGATCTCCTCTACGTCAACGGGCGCAACGCCGCCTTTGGTCTGCTCAAACCGCTCATTCAGCCGCCTCTCCACCTCCGTCTCGCCAGTGGACGGCTTCCACGACACCGACATGATGCGGTCCATGGCCGCGGTGATGTCGGCGTCCGTGCGCTCGCCCTCCTTCATGTGGGCCAGCAGCTGGTACTCACCGTGCACCAGGGACTGAGCCAAAGCCTGGTCGGACTTCGGCACGTCCAGCCGCTCCCACAGCAGCTTGGTCAGAGTGATGAGAGAAGCATCCATGGCGGCGGAGGTGAAGTCGGTCATCTGGGTGTCGAGCATGCCCTTGAGCCCCTCACGCAGGACGTTGCGGATGGTCTCCTCGTTGCCCTTGCGGGGCACGGCGAAGAGGGTCGCGAGGATGCCCCCGAGAATGAGGAAGAATGGAGGCGGGTTGCTGTCGAGGTAGTCCTTCATTATGGGGGCCGCGGCGTGAGGGAAGAGGATCGACACGGTGAGGCCACTCTTGCTGCTGCTGCTGCTGCCGCCTTCGGGGGAGGGGCCTGCCGATGCCGATGCCGAGGACGAGGAGCTCCCCGACGGTCCTGGCTGGCCCTCGGGTGCGGGTGGCACGTGTGTGAGCATGGCCGCCTTGACGTCGAGGGAAGGGCGGCGGGGGATGGCGCTCGGCAGGAAGAACGAACCGTCCGTGCCATCCTGACAACGCCATACACACACACACAGACACAGAGGGCACATGGAGGCGGGACAGACAGTCCGGGGGCGGCATGCATGTCCGCTCACCAGGTCCATCTGCAGAGCGGTCAGCAGCACGACCTTGACGATGAAGACGATCTCATCGATGGCCTCCTTGCTGTCGAAGTGCAGGTCCCCGCACAGCGGCATCCAATCGGGGTTGATGACGCAGTCGCGGAAGAACCCCGTGAGACACCGCAGCTTCCGCTTGAGCGGCATCGCCTCGAGGCTCTCCGCCTCGTGCCCCATGACCCTCAGAATCCGGTCGATCTGCGCCACGCCCTCACAGAAGTCATTCGCCCAAATCTGGGCGGCGGCCTCGATCTTGGGCTGCATGGCCTGCTGGTAGGCGTGCACCAGGGGCGTGCAGACCAGCTCCCGGTGCTGCAGGTAGGTGCGCTGCGACCACTGCCGCGGTGGGTCGGCGTCCTCCGGCTGGCACCGTGCGTGCAGCAGCATGAGGAGGAGCATCTGGTCCTTAAGGGCGCACCACTGGAGGCGGCGGAGGTCGGACATGAACATCATCTCCTTCCTCTCCTTCTCGTCGGCGGGCAGCTGCTGGGGCGTGGGCACCTGGTGCGCCGCCGCGTCGGCCGCCATCTCGTTGAGAAGAATCGCTATCTGACAACACACACAAGAGACGCATACATATGAATGGGTGGAGAAGGGGGGCGGGAGGACCATGCGTGGCGTGGCGTGGCGTGACTGACCTGGTCAGGGTACGGTATGCTCTCAGACGCCTTCAGCAGCATGAATGCAAACTCCCGCAGCGGCCCCTCGTCGGACACGTTGATGGGCTTGATGCCGTCATACGGCTTCCACTTCCGCATGAGCGCCTGCATCGCCGCGTCCACCCCCAACTCGCCACCACCACCACCACCACCAGCACCGCCACCACCTACACCCTTCCCACCCTTTTGACTATCATTCGGGGCGCCGCTACCGCTGCTACTGCTGCTGCCGTTCAGCTGCGCCAGCACATCGAAGAGAGTCGTGTAGTGCTCACTCGCGGTGTTGGCGCGGCGGCTGCGAGCCACGAAGGAGATCATAACGAGTCTCATGTCGGTGGTCTCGATGCCGGTCTTGGCGATCCTCGCGAAGCACTGCAGCCCGTCCCGCAGGATCTTCTTCATCTTCTTCTCGTCCTGCCGGCGCGTCAGCGAGAGCACCCCGAAGAGCATCCCGTAGACGGCGAACTTGCCGCCGCCCGGGAAGCTCTGGTACCGCTCGCAGAGGGCCAACACGTCCTGAACCCAGAAGTGTGTGTAGGGATCGTCAGACTGTTTTCGCACCCACTCGAGGCCGATGGCATCGGTGGACATGTCGACTAATTGGGGGACAGCGATTAATGGCGGCAGGGGGCTGTCCGGCTGAGCGTCATGAAACGCGCTGCTGCTGCTGCTGGCAGCGAGAGGCGGAGTGTCATCGGCGGCGGCTGGTGCTGCTGCTGGAGGTGATGAATAGCTATCGGCATTGATGGCCTCGGCTGATGCCGCTGCCGGCATGCTCATGCTCAATGCTTCGCTCGAGTCGCCAAATGGCGAGTCACTGGCTTGCGGCTCCTGACGGAGAAGACGCTCGGTCAGACGGATGCCTTTCTGCATTCCTGCTTCAATGTGCCTACCTTACCTTGTTCATGGGCTTACTTTTTCTTATACTCAGCATCAGGGAAAAGCTCGACAAATTGCGAGCTGAGCTTGCAGAGGCAGAGAGAAGCGCCTTCCCTCTCCCGCGTCGCGAGGCTGCTGCCGTCTTGATGAGATCTGCCCTTCATTCTATCCATCCATCTGTGTGTGGTTAAGAGATGGCTGACGGCACTGGCGAGATGAGTCCGCTGGTGTACCAGCTGGACGGGCAGACGGCGCGCATCCCCTCTGCCGGCATCGACCCCAACGCGTCGCTCCTGGATGTCCTGCAACACACAGGCCGCACAGGTGGGTGGAATAACTGCCACTCACACAAACGCATGCAACGTGCCGATGATGCATGTCTGTCTGTCTGTCCCTCTGCTGCTGCCGCTGCTGCTGCCGCTGCAGAGTTTGAGTGTTTCGCGGCGCTTGTGTCGTTCCCCGACCGACTTCACGGCGGATGGACCACCCCTCCCACACCCACTTACACACGACTGGTGTCCGCAGTGGCCGTGCAGGGCGCCACCATCACCACGCTGCAGCACCTGCCCGCGGAGCTGCAGACCATGGCCGAGAAATGGGGCGGTGTCGGTGCGGCCGTTGCTGTGGGTGCGGCGGGGGTGCTGGTGAGCGGTGGCGCTTCGTCTGCTGAGGGGCTGATGGACAGCGAGGCGATGCGCGACTGGGTGGCGAGTGTGCCGTGCGACAGAGATGGTGAGTCAGGTAGTGGAGTGGGAGGTAGTGGGAGGGATGCATGGCATAACGTGATGCATGCGTTCGTTGACGTATCTATCGCTCAGATGCGACGGATCTGTGCAAGGCGCTGTCGTTTCTCGCGACCCTCGACACCTCCTTTCTGGCCAAGGACATCGCCGACAAGACCAAGGCGCCCCTCTCGCTCATCGAAACACTACTCCGCCCCACGCCCACGCCCATCCCGCCATCCTCATCGCTGCAGCACCTGCCGGCGTTCGTCCACCTGCCCACATCGATGCAGCAGCTGCAGGCCACTCTATCCGCCACCCCGGCCCCTTCATTCGAGCTGCTCTACGGCAGCAGCACGTTCGACCACACCTCACTCACCGAAAGCCAGGCGCGCATTGCCGTGGGCGACCTGCCGGCCATGCGCGGCATCGACTCGCAGACGACTCACGTCACCTTCGGCGCGTCGGTGGTGCTGCAGCAGGTGATGGACACGATCGAGCGGCACGACCGGGCCGACATGAAGGCATCGCACTTCGACGCACTGGCGGACCATCTGCGTGTGGTTGCCCCGAGAGGTCTGAGGAACGTGCTTACGGTGGGCGGTGCTGTGCTGCGTGAGCTGAGCGGGTCCAGCAGGGGCGGCGCGGCCGCCGACCTGCTTCCCGCTCTCGTCACATGGCAGGCATCCGTGCAGTTCTACACCACAGCCGACCTGTCGTCATCCGGCGAGCAGCAACACCCACAGCCACAGCCGACATCCCTGCCCATCGAGGCCTTCCTCGACCGAATCGGCTACCCCAACAACAAGACCATCAAATGGAGCGACTACCTGCTCGTGTCGGTCACCCTGCCGCTGCCAGAGCCGATCGACGCCGCACAGTCGCTCTATCGTGCCTACAGAACGGCATCGCCGGTGCGGACGGGGCGGCCGGTGGGCAGCGTGTGTTGCTGGGCAGCATTGGATGCGGTGACGCGGCAGCTGCGTGAAGTGCGGGTGTGTGCGAGCTGGGAGGGTGGGATGGGGCGGCTCGGGCGGGTGGAGGAGTTCCTGCAGGGGTATGGGCTGACCGAGGAGACTGCATGGGAAGCGCTGAAGATCGCCAACGCACAGGTCAGGTGTGGTGGATGGATGGATGGATGTGATTGAATGATGTGTGTGTGGCCTGCTACTGGGATGGATGTCAGATGAGCGGTCAGGTCCCCAGCGGCACTCAGGCGCTGCTGTTCAAGTTCCTGGTGCTGCTGGGCGGGGAGGTCTCCCGCGGCTCCTACGACGACACACACCTCGCCGCCCCCTCCCCACGATTCATCACCGCCGTCCTGCCATCCCTCTCACTCACCCCCACACCGCCCCTCCCGTCGATCTCCATCATGGCACAGCAACAAGGCCACCAATGGCAGCAGATCTCACTCACCGGTGCCAAGCTTGGCGGCTCTGTGGCGATGGCAGCGGGGTGCGCTGAGGGTGCGGCGGTTGAGCGGCTGAAGGCTTCTATAGGATGGGGCGACCGGTGTGCGGCGGTTGACAAGCACAACGGTGACAACCGGTGGCGCAAGAGGGGCGTGGCTGTCAAGTCGGCACAGATGGCAGGGCGTGACGTGGCTGCTGCCGCAGAGGTAGGTGAGTCGTGGATGGATGGTCCGTCTGCGGATGAATGGGATGGATGGGCACATTGCTTGCATTTTGCTGTGTGTCATCATCATCCTGTGTGTGGTGTGGTGTGTGTCAGGTGGAGGTTGATGCTCTGACGGGTGAGCCTGTCATCCAGCGGCTGGATATATTCGCTGTCATCCCTTCGCAGAAGGGGGCAGACGCGGAGAGGTGGGTGAGTGGGAGGGTGAGTCACATGCTGTTATCACCAAATGTGCGGTGGGTGTGTTCTCTCACCCTGCCTGATCAGTCTGCATCGCTGCCCATATGTTGCCGAGGCGCTCCTGAAGGTCCGGCGAGCCGCACACACAACACAGACACAGCACAGCACAGCACAGCACCCCGCAATAAATACGTGTGTCTGTCGTCGTCTTCATGCTTCAGGGATTTCTGTCATCGTGCGGCGGCGCCGTCGCTCTCGACCCCGCCCACACCGAGCAGGCCTTCTTGACATCAACCGCATCTCTGCCACAGTCAGCACACCGACACACACAGACACCGCACAGACACTCAGACAGACCCAGGTGGTGGTGTGTCTGCAGGGAAGTGACCGTCTACATGTCGCAGCAGCAGCGGGAGGGCGACAGCGCATCCGTGGGTGAGGGCGACTGGCTGCCCGTCCCCCGCCAATTGGGGGCTGTGCTCGACGAGGCCCTCAGTCACGCGTGCGGCAGCTCGGCTGCCGAGAAAGAGATCGCCCAGCCCACACAGGCGGTGGAGTGGTCGCTTCCCGCCATACTCAAGGTCAGTCACCCGACGACAGACGCCCACATTCACTTCCCTTCACACACAGGCCGACACACTCATCCATCCCTCCCTCCCTCCCCCCCTCTCTCTCTCTCCTTCTTTCATGTTTTAGGCGTGCGAGACGTCCATTCCTGATGATTTGCGTCTCAGGTCAGTGAGCCGGCAGTGGGGTGAGAGCGGCCGCGATGTGGAGAGCGGCCGGCGCATCCCCGAGAGGGTGCAGGTGGCCATCGCTGGCGGGGGACTGGGGGGGCTCCTGCTGTGCGCCGCACTCAGGTGAGAAACTGAGCATAATAGGGGTGGATGTGGCTGCACTGCAGTGCATTGTGTGTGTGGTGTGGTGTTTGCCGATTATAGGAAGCGCGGTATCGATGCCCATGTGTTTGAGCGCGCACCTGCGTTGAGAAATGCATCACAGGCACGAAACGAACAAATCACACCATCCTACCATCCTTGCACGTCGGCGTGGATGTCTGTCTGCTATGTGTGCGTGTGCGTGCGTGCGTGTGTGTGTGTGTGTGTGTTGTGTGTACCACACCCTGCCAGGGTATCTTCATGGCCGACGCCAACGGCATCAAGGCCATCCGCATGGCCTACCGCGACATCGCCGACGAGTTCGAGCAGACCGGCGTTTTCTGCCCCTCCTCACAGCTGGTCGTACGCAAAGACGAATTGCCGGTAAGCATAAACAACCCCACCCCCCACGCACATGCCCCCCACGCACATGCCCCTTTCCGGCTGTGGTGGCTGTGTTGGTCAGGAGACGCGCACTGCGTTGAAGCGCGATCAGTACGTCGACAAGTTCGGCGCCCCGTGTGTCATGATGCGGTGGACAGCCGCTCAGAACACCTTCGCGTCTCACGTGCCGTCGGATGTGGTGCACTGCGGCCATGGCGCCCGCGGATGGACCGAGACCGAAGAGGACGTGTGTATGCTCTTCGAAGGACGGCCCGACGACTACCACGTCAAGTAAGGACATCACACACACCATGATCCGACCCTCAACATCCAGCACACCATTCACTCACAAAACACTCCATGTGTGTCTTGTCTTGTCTTGTCTTGTGTGTGGTGGTGCGGCGGCTACCTTACAGGGCGTCTCTAGTGGTCGCAGCTGACGGCTCCTTCTCAGCTCTCCGCCCGCACATCGTGGCGCAATCGCGCAGCCAGCAGCAGCAGCAGCAGACGGCTGCGAGCACCCCTGAGGAGATGGCGGCGGCTGGGGGCAAAGGTGGCGGCCTGAACCCGTTTGCGGCGTCGGTGCTTGTGCAGGACCCGCCGCACTACTACAAGAACATCTCATACAATGCCATGATCCCCACTGAGGTCAGCCACGCGGTGGACAGAGAGAGAGAGAGGAGAGCTACGAAAGAGACAAAGATCTACGTGGGCGCGCGTGTGTGTGTGTGATCAGAGCGTTGGTGAGAGGGTGCATGGCGACCATGAGGTGGTCAAGGTCGACAGCAACACACCCTTCCTCTCGGCATTCCTTGTCGACGCCGGCTCGGGTCTCACCTTTTGGCTCGTACGTACGCCCCACACGCCCCTCTGCCCTCTTCGTCACACGGATGGATGTATCTCCCTCCCTCTCTGTGTGTGTGGGGGCATCTATCTATCTGCATGTGTGTGTTGTGCGCAGCTGCGCCTCCCCGCCCCCGATGCCTCCCGCCCCGGCCGCAGCGCCATTGGCCGTCAGGGGGTGCGGCAGCGGCTCCTCAACTACGTCAAGACGGGCCGGCTTGACGGCACTGGTGGAGCGGACTACAGCAGCAAGCACAGCGACATCATGGCGGCCATCAGTGCCACGCCTGAGGAGCAGATCTTCGAGCGGCACATGTTCTCGCGAGACGCCATCGACAAGTGGAGCTCGCCCAGGGTGAACAAGCCGCTCAGACACGCAGAATGGCAGAGTGGCGCAAGGATGCCTCTGTGTGTGTGTGTGTGTGCAGGGTCGTGTGGTGCTGCTGGGCGATTCGGCCCACGCGCCGCACCCATTGGCCGGGCAGGGGGCCAACCAGGTGTTTGAGGACGTCGCCGTGCTGGTGGACGAAATCGGCAAACTGAGAGAGAAACACGGTATTGCCTACTGCCGTGCACTGAATCGTCGATCAAGCGTCATGTGTGTGTGTGTGTGTGTGTGTGTCTGTGTGCACCGCAGGTGGTGACGGCACGTGGCTGCATCGGCTGCCCGACGCCGTGGCTGCCTACGAGAAGGTCCGTGTGCCCAGGGCGTCCGTCGTCCAGCAGTTCTCTACCATGGTAACGTCTTTCTCTCACTGTCCCCCACACCCACCGTTGAAACATCGTGTGTGTGTGTGTGTGTGTGTGTCAGGTGGGCGACGCCGAGCGTGAGGGTCGTCGCGTGTCAGGAAAGAAGCTCAGCGAGCTGCTGGTGTCGTTCAAGGGGTGGATCAACAAGTTCCCCGACACTGAGGGGCAGCCCAGCCTCAATGACCTGGCCGAAGACGACGGTGGCGACGAGGCCGCCAAACAGTGAACTAACGAGTGTTGGCCGGCAGAGATTTCGTGTGTGTGTTGGGGGGGGGGGGGGGGG